>BMAO01032055.1:0-72239 GCA_019973975.1 Trichonephila clavata
GCTACGTATTACATTATTATGAATGAAATCTAAAACTTCAAAACGGATAATTCAAAGCACAAATACTAAATCCTACTTTGATAACCTGCACTAAAAATCTAATCTGCAAGAATAGAAAACTCCCACTATATATTTGTTTCTTGGTGATATATCCCATAAAAGAGATTCAACACTTCTTATTATTAAAATATTTTGAGATATTCACAGAATAATGTTTAAACAAATGCACATATACAGTTCCAGATTTTTGATGCATTTCATCTATAAATTATTTGATTTTATTTTTATTCGTACAATATTTAATATGAAGGTTTTAAAATCATGGAAATAAAAATAAAGGTATAAAAGATTGTACAAGCAGTAATAGTCATGTGAGTATTTTTATAATTATTAAGATAAAGCTATAGCCATTGATCTTTCATCTGTTTTTCTATATTTATTACGGCAGTATACTGTTTAATTGTTCACATTTGTACACTTTATGGCAAGTAGTTTTACAGTTAATTAACATTTCATAAAAGTTTCAGACTATTCATTGAATATTATATCATTATTCATGGAATGAAAACTTCAAATCATATTTCCTGTTGAATTTTGTAATATAATTGTTATTCAAAACCCTAAGGCCTTTTGGTAATTGAAGTATGGGTTTGAAATTTTTATATGTTCTGAAATGTATGTTTTGCAAACTGTGCATAGAGTAGCTCCACATGTGTGTTTAGTACTTTTCTAAAATCAAAATCAAAATTACTGTTTTTGGGAATTTTGAAGTTTAACTATAAAATTAATAAAATTGCAAAGAGCAGCAGCAGAAAAGAAAACCCATGCACAGTTTTATGTATATTATAAGACATTTGGTAACTTTTTGTGCATTAATATTTAGTGTCTAGGGTTTAAAATGCTTAAAAGGTAAAAATTCCACCTTAAACATCTTGCAATGGAATTATTATTAAATAGTAACCTTATAAAATGCACTAAAACCAAATATCAACATTAAAGTAAAAATTGTGAAGATGGTACCATATCACCTTAAGATGTATATGGGTTAATAGCATTTAAAATTGAATGATTAGATCTTGAAGCAACACAGGTTCCTAATTTCATGGTATTCAATGTTATTTTATGTTGTTTTATATAATTGACATATTTAATAAACATCTTTATTTTATTGTTAATTGAAGAATCGACCACTGATTAGGAAGCCAAAGTACTGAGAAACTTGATATTTATCGAAAACTTCTAATAAATAATTAATTATTGTTGCAATGAACATAAAATCATTTGCTAAAACAACGTCCCCTTTCTTTAAACCTAGAACGATTTATAAAGGTCTATATTTTGTTTTATAAATGTTGCTTAGGGCACATATAGCGATCCTAGTAGAAAGTTTTAATTTGTTTTGAGCCCAAATCTTATCAGGTATATACATATATGCTGACAATGTTTTAAATTGATCGATTGGGTCAAGTGAGCAACACAGGTTTCTAATTTTACTAATTTATGAAGTATTCAATTGTTATTCATGCATTTTTATAATAAGCAAATTTTAACATTTCTTTATTTGACATTATTGATCAATAAACTGAATCCAATAGTTAGATATTAAAACCTCTAAACTTCTGAGATATTTAAATGGAAAATCAATAAATAAGAAGTTGTTTGAATTCTTTTATAATCACTGTGACAAATCTTCTAATATGATTCTTGTGATTAGTTCCTTTGAGTTTCTCCTAATTTACTATCAAGCAAATTTGTCTCTGTTACATCCGACCCTGTTTTGTATTCTGTTTTACATGTTTCATTACTGAAATTAATAAAATGATTTTCATTCATCTCACAATAATTGAAATATATCATTGAATACTAAAGTATATTATTGCGAATCTTTATTTTGCAGCAATATCTTCATATTTCAAATAAAACCCTTCCAAGATTAATAGTTCCATTTGAATTTCACCATTTAATAAAATAAATATTAGTATAATAATATAAAATTATTTTACATTTTAAAATCAGAACGATGTGGATTGTCAAAAAGATCACCAAAGAAAATAGAAGTCTCTATGCAGCTTTGAATAAGTAATAGTAGCAATTGAGATAGATAACAAACTTTTGTTGAGGTCCAAAAAGATATCCTTCTATTTAATGCGACTGATTTAATCTATCGATGTAAGATCGCTATTTGTTATGTGAAGACTCAATTCATCAATTAGCTGAAAGTTTTATATTTTGCTTCTCAAAAGAAGACATCTTAAAATTTTAAATAGTAATAAAAGTATAACAAGTAGGACATTAGAAGTTTTAATATATTTAAAAATTAATATTTGTTGTTGAGGACAAGCATTATAAAATAACTAGCAAAACCAAGAACTAAGTTATATTTTTATTTGAAAACCCTCTTAGGATTCTAGTATAAATTATGTGGTTGAAGGAAACGATTTTGGATGAACTTAGCTACAATAGAATAATTTATTATGGAAAGTAGCAAAAATAATTGATTCTATATAATATTTCTAGGGATTTCAAAACTGAATGAATACTTTATACCTTTTAAAAAGAAATAGTTTCCTAATTTTCTTACAAAATATGTACTGTTAAACGTTTTTCTTAAATGTATTTATGTTGCATGTAAATTAAAATTTAATATAAATAACTATGCAGCTAATGATTTGCTGAAACTATAAGGTTTGATTTAAGAAAATTTAATACTTGTACCGCTTGACATAAGATGGAATGCAATCTACCTTTGCTACTTTACTGCACAAAACCATTGTATTTTCTAAATGGTTTGATTTATACTCTACTGTATTAAAAGTGTTGTAACTAATATTGTTGACAGTCCAAAAGTAGACACCACTGCTTTAAAACTAAATAAAATATTAACTTCCATTGCATTTCCCACTATATAAATATTACTTACTATATAAATATAATTAATATATTACACAATCTTTAATGCTTAGAAAGTATTTCACAACTGTGATGCAATTATAATGTATATGTTACCACAGCTGAAAATCGATTCCAGCGCACTTTAAGATCAAAAGTCATTCAAGACTCTCAAGAGATGTAGAATACGATGATTTCATTCCATCTGTTGATACATGAACACATATAGCTAACCTGAAAACTATAACCATTTAAAAGCATTTATAAACAAATAGAGATTTCAAAACTAACGACATTGACAAAAATAAATAAATCCTTATTAGTACATCTTACTACAAAAAGAAAATCACATTATATCATTACTTTCACTACTACTTTCCTCATCACCCATGAAATATAAATATATGGACAGAAATATCTGTATAGGCAAGGCAGATTCAAGGTTCATTCCTGTATAACAAACAGCACAAATATTATCAAAATGATGAATAATTTATTAAGAATTTATTTACACATAAGTTAAAACATATTTACTTTTATATATAGTTTGCTTTCTGTATTGATAGCAGCCTAACATCACTCTGATTCTATATTTATATTAAATACTTACCTGCAAAAAGTATGTTATGTAATTTCTAAATTCGTATGTTCCAAAAGTATAAATCAATTTTTGCCTAAATTTTATTAAGAATGAATGATATAAAAATTATCATACACTTTCCAAAATTTGTGTATATCTAAATGCAATGGAATCTCTACTCCTGCATGATTTTAAATTATATACTCTAATATACTGTCAAAAGCCATTTGTGACAAAATTTAATACCTTTGATAATCATTTACCTTCCTCATCTGATATAAAATATACAAATACCTTACCCCATAAAAACATAGCTAAACGTCTTGGAAAACATAAACAACTCCACTGGCAAACATATATCAGGTGTTAAAGATACAGCTAAGTTTTTGCAAATAGCTTTGAATCTTGAATAATGCTGACTTGGCTCTGGAGCTTGAATTGGCAGTTTTCTGATACCCAAAAAGAACATCCCAGAGCTTTCCTTTTATATCCCCAATAGTTGGTTTAAAGACATTTTACTGCTAGTTTAAATGCTGATTGGGAGGTATATTATAGATCAGGTAACACCCTTAGTAATTACTTTTACCTTCTTTACTGAATTGCATGCTGAGATAATTGTTCCTGAACTATTTTACCTTGCAATAAACAATTTAATACTACAAGTAGAAGTTCAATCTCCTGGTCTTTCTTATGTTATTACATATTTCTTTGGCGGAAGACCCCACACCACACTTTCTATATGAGATATGGAAAGAAGTATATTCAACATTATCAACAACATGGAATCTCTCAAAGAATTTAAGAATGAACTTAATATGTTTACATGGTGCATGATTATCTGAGCATTCACATGTATACCAAGCCGAACATGATAATTTTACACACCTGTAATGGCATTGATCACACACACACATAACCTCTTCCTGAAATGCTACCATAATCTTTTTAACAACATAAAATACATCTCCATTAGTCTGCGATTTTACAAACCAAGAATTTGTTGCCTGGTCATAAATATCTGTCAGGAATCTTCAATTCATTTTGAAATGGAAATAGGTTGTGAGGATATAAACTGGGGAGAGTATCATTTGAAATTCTATAATGTGCTAAATATGTGTCATGTTGTATTTTCAACAAACTATCTGCTTGACAGTTAAATTTTCATTTTAAAATAATTGGACATTCATGTATTGTGAATAGATTAACAATATATATTTTTATCAGTATTGGCATGCAGAAGTAGATGATGTGACTTATAGTATTAGTAGGCTGAATTACAATAATTATCATCAAAATATTTATTGAAAGCAGGCTTTTTATCAGTCGATGCAATTTTAAAATTTTCCATTATTTGTTTACATCTGATTGAACTTATTCCTTCCAAATGAGCTACTAGAGAAATTTCCCTTCGCATTTCAAAATTGGAAAACAAGATCATTTAATCATTTCTTCCAAGTGCATTGAAGGCGTAAAGCAATTAATTTTTAACTGGGCACCCTTTCTCTCAGAATGTTGAAACACAATACATATTTCCTGTATTTAATTTATTAGTAATAACATGAGCAACAGAGTAAAGCATTCCTTATTAGTCAAGTACAATTAAACTTCTATTAACCGAATACATATTCTAATACTGAAGATTTTTCAATACCCACTTCAAGATTAGCTTTAATGAACTCTATACCAGTTTTATAAACCAGTTGAAATGCTTGATTATGCTTTGAAAAATATATTACACTGATTCCTTAATAGTCTTTATAAAGAGTGATTCTACCAAGATATTCCATTAATAATTGGAATATAGAATCTTTGATATTCCTATACAACTAGTTTTTCTTTTATATGTCTAGGAAGCTTCACATGTAAGCAAATGTGTTAAATATCTAAATCTACAATTTCACTCATGATATGGAAAAGGTTAAGGGAAAGTTAAATCTCAACATATTGTGTAGATCATTACATGTGATTCGTATAAAATTTTTTGCAATAGATAATACATTCCAATAATGATTTTTTTCTTACTTTAATTAAATAAATGTATTTTCTTATTAAGAATAGTGTTATTACCTTTGGTTGGATCCTAGCAGGCCACCCTTCTTTTACAAGAACACCTCCAGAAAATTTGTATTTACTATTATTATTCTCACAATCATTTAAAAATTTAGCCAAACAATTTACCTCATATATTTACGCTAATTTTTCATAACAATCAATACAACTTTCGATTTAACGACAAGAAAAAGTTTTACACTCACGAGATCCGCCAAGTGGGGAATCACACATCAGGAACTAAAAAAATAATGAATCTACTACAATGGTAAATACCTGGAAATTTTAAAACGTATTATTAAAACATTATAAATAATCAAAGCATAAAATTTTTACATTCACGTGATCGGAGAATCGAGCTTTCACATGGCAGAAGCTAGAAAGTCGATGAACGGAAAATGTTAATTACATCAAATCAAAGCACAAAATAAAATAAAAATACAATATAAAAAGAGTAAAATAATAATAATTCAAAATTATGAATCAAAGTTTTTAGTTGTTTACATAAGTTAGAAATTCCATAAATCAGCAAATATGTTAAAATTATGGAAAACTTAACAGGAAATTGATACAATATAAAAACTGCAAAAAAATTTAACAATCAAACATTATAATTCAAAGTTATAAAATACCTAATCAATAAATCTCCCCGCTAGAATTTTATATACGAGCCTTTCAGCACGATCGCTATAGCAAGAATGATTTTAGTAGGTTCAATTAAGCCAACGATGAACTTGGCGATTTTCAATCAGAGGCCAAAAATATCAAAGTAACCCATCCTTGTTTGTAGATTATAGGAATAGGTGCTGCCAACGAAATTGCTTATTACATCCGGTCTTGTTTGTTCCTTTTATCTGTCACTATCCAAGGAAAGTGGCTTCCTTTTAAAAATAAAAAAAATAAAAATACATCTAATTATTGTATATCCATGTATCATATATTATTTTAAGCAGAAATCTTGGAACTTTTCAAAGATATAAAAAAGTCAAAATCGATCCTTTTTCAAAAATTCATGTGCCGGACTCCCTTAAGGAATCAGCTTTTCTAAAATTCTTGTTTTTCAGATGTTGCTAGCTCTCGTACTATTAATGGGATTGGCAACACTATTCTTGTTAGCTTCTGTGTCACTTGTTATTTCTCAGAGAGCTTTTACTCGTGCGGTAGCTGTTGAATTATATAAACCGTATTAGTAAGTATTTCACACGTTATATTTCTTAAATTGTTTTTTCATTACGAACAAACCAGTGATTACATGTAAAAATAAACTTATTATTTTGGTTTCTTTTATAATTTAAAAGAATATTTGAAATCATAGGCAATCAAAAATGTAGTAAAATCATGCGTATTTAAAGTCTGTAATCGTGGTTTAATTATTATTTTTGATTTAATTATTATTCTTTTTTATTAAACATGTTAGTTTATGTAATCAACTTGGCTGTTTCGTATTTTTTAGAGTAATTTATTGAAATAATTGTGATAATAGAATAGTTAATACAAGTGGAACAGGGTCGGCAATCTGTGGCACGTGGAGCAATTTCCATTGGCACGCCACCACTCTACAAAATTATAAGATATATACTTTAATGAAGCTAAATCGTTCTGTCTCTCCTTCATTCCCCTCGCAAATTTTTATATAAAGGTTATTTTTTATTTTCGATTTTTTGCCATAAAACGATTTTGCTGAATCAGCTTGCTTGTAGTTTGTATGCTTTATGTAAAAGAAAACATCTTCTGTTTAAATTTGACTTACTATTAGCATTAAATATTCAACACAAATAAAAATTAATGAGTAATACTTGCAAAATTGAGAATCATTCATCACGGCTCTGTAAATAAAAAAGTAAGTAGTTTGTCTTTTACCCACCAAAAGTTTGGGCATCGACGGAAAAAGAAAAAACAAATTTCTTAAGCAGAATTTTGATTTATACCTAACAGACGTTTTCCATCGGAAATATATTAAATAAAAATAGTTATTCTATCAACATATTTATTTAGGATTGGAAATAAACTCGGTGAAAAAAAACACACAATGCTGTGAGTTAATTAGGCAAATGAATCAGATTTCATAACAAAGGTCCTTTTTAACTAAATATTAAGAGAAAATGTAATTTTTTGAGTGTTGTGCCAAATAAGTCATAATTATTTTATGTTTTACTTTTGGAGCAAATTAAGCTAATAGAAATAGATATTAGAACACATTGTTTATGTTTTCTATTAGTCACGCGGATATACGAATACCGAGTATGAATTCAGTCGAAAGTTAAATTTAGTTTGATGCACAACATGATTTTTTGGTCACTTTTAACTTTGTCACGTTGTTAGTTTTATTGTGAAAATTTGTATATTGTTTGTTTCATTATTGTGCCAGTTAATAGTTACATATTGTATCAAATGGCGATTAAAAAAAAGCTTGATGTTCCCGATTTCCAAGATTCTTGGACTAACGAATTTGGATTCATACAACAAAAAGATCGCGCTGTATGTGTGCTATGTCGTGAAAGTGTCGTTATGTCGTACGTCAAGTGTGTACACAGACATTTTCAAACTAAACACCAGACCACATTTAAGAATTCTGATGAGAAATGTGAAGTTTTAGAGCCAAACACTGTTTGGTGTGAAAAAGAATCACGCATGCCGTTGGAATGAAATTTAAGATGGCGGCCTAGCGGTAAGACTCGTCAGAAAAATAATTTTAAAGAACTGTTTTGAAAAGCAGTAAAATCGATTTCAAATGAAGAATTTAGGAATAGATTGAGACTAACCAAGATCAATAAATAATTAATATCAATATTTAAAAAAATCATATTTACTAAAAGTAAAATTATGCAGTATACAATAATCTTGTAATATAATGTTATAGAAATTATTATATATAATATTCATACAATACTCTAAATAGTAATAATTATTAGATATTCATATGGTATTACTTTTTATTATTTTATATAATAATAATCACGTAATATAATTTAATAGACTTTATAAAAAAGAATAATCATCCTATTGTAATATAAGAATCGTAATTGATGTAAGAATACTCATTTAACATAATTATAAAAAAACAACAAAATAATAATTGTAAATAAATAACATAACAATAAATAAATAACATAATACTTAGAAATAAATAAAATAATAATTATTATAAATAAATAACATGTAATAATATTTATAAACTAACAATTATTACAAATAACGTATATTATATGATTATTACACATTCTAATTATTGTATTTTTATATTTTTAATAAAATAATTACATAATATATGTATTAAAATTGATAATGAATAGCAACTAAAAAGTACTGAAAGCTTGCTATGTTCCAAAAATTGCAAATTTCTTCAACGAATTTCATCGAACGAGAAACGGGGGAAAAAAACATTGGGTGAATTAAAGTAAAATAAATTGAAAATAAACGATTTATAGAAATGATTAAAAATATAATACTCATTATTTTAAAAAAAAATATCCTAGTTCTCACCAATGATATTAGAAATATCCATATTCGAAAATAGCATTAAATAAAACAGAAGACTGAAATATATTTTGATTCGGGATAGCAATGAAAATGGTTAAATTGTAAAAGAAATCGAAATAAAATCATCTGAAATTAATAGGTTTACCGCGGAAAAAGAACCAATAAAAATTATTTCTAATATACGTTATCTCCATGCAACCACATCGCCAGATGATAAAAATATCAAGGTAACCATATTGTAATGTTATTGTCCATCTTGGCGAGCATAAACAACAACTTGGCGCGATGCCCCGTGATATCAAACTAGCAGGGTTTTGGAAAGAGCTGTTTCTGGATATAAAAAGGAAATTACATTTTTGTGTCAAACCAAAATCGACAGAATGTAGTATCGTCGTTGCTCATTGTTTAGCAGCCAAAGGAAAACCTTTTACAGATGGCAAACATATAAAGGACACATTTTTAAAAAGTGCTGAAATATTGTTCAGTGATTTACCTAACTTGCAAACAATATTATCACAAATTCAAGAAATAACTGCTTCTGCGCGAACTGTTGAAAGAAGAATAACACAAATGTCAGAAAATGTAACTGCGAAACAAAGTTCAGGTTTACAAGAAACTGTTGCATTTAGCATTGCTCTTGATGAAAGTAAAGACGGGAATGATGTTGCATACCTTGCAGTAATTGAATGATATTGTGATAAAAATCGAATTTATGAAGAATTATGCAGTATGATTCCTCTGTCTGGTCCTCTGTCTAAAGGGCAGGATATTCTTTTTTCATTTATAAATCATTTTGAAAGAAAACATATTAATATAAATAAAATATTTTGTGTAACTACTGATGGCGCTCCTGCAATGGTTGGCAAGGAAAAAGGATTTGTCAAACTTCTTGAAAATCATATTGGACATAAAATATTGAACTTCCATTGCATAATACATCAGGAATGTTTAGTTGCCAAAATTTCGTCTCAGCGCTTAATTTCTGTAATGAATACTGTTGTTAAAATAGTTAATTTTATAGTCTCGATCTTCATTAGAACACAGACAATTTAAATCTTTTTTTAGAAAAAATTAAAAGTGAATATGAGGATCTTCCTTTGTACAGTTATGTCCGTTGGCTTAGTCAAGGTAATGTATTGAATAAGTTTGTCACATGCATGGAGCATATTCAAATTTTTCTTAATGAGAGGACAACATTTTCCCAAATTAGACGACAAGGAATGGTTATGCAAAATGATGTTTCTGACAGATATAACTAAACTTAGGATTGTAAGGAAAAAGTCAAACAGGAAGGGCTTTGCTACAAAATTAAATATATTTTCCCATGATATTAATACTAGTACCTACAAATACTTCCCAAATGTTAAAGCGCTTGCAAATACATCAACCATAGACAAAGATTAATTTCAAATTTACGTTGAAGCACTTAAGGAGGAGTTTTCTAAAAGATGCAAAGATTTTGAAGCTTGTATGCCCATATTTTCTTTTCTAATCAAACCTGATTTAATAGACCCATTAATAATCCCATTCGATTTGTCAATTTTTGAGTGGATGGAAACTGATAATTTTGAAATGGAACTTATTGAATTAATATCTAAAATATTTGAAAAGTAAATTAATTCAACTGCTAAATACTATAAATTGACTGCTAAACACTAATCAATGGAAAATAGTAATTCTTCGAAATTATCAAAGGAAAGTACGAAATAATTCTTTGCAGAACTTAGTGGCAGCAACACTAAAAAAAGTGGGCTGAAAGGTGAGTTGACCGGCTAGCCACCCAGAAGGGTAGCCAGCGGCACGGAAAAACAACACCACAATGCAATCGAAATCGCACACCCAAGCTGACGCAGAAAAACCCCGGTTGGCGACCGGGTTCATAATGCAGCTATCGGAAAATTTAAATTTTTTATTTAACTTTGCTGCATGAACACTTATACTTTATGTTGTTTATTTCTAGTGTCTTAAATATTTTTAAGAATGCATAATATATATACAATTTTAATTTTTGATTTATATTGAAGAACAGTCATATTTTAAGTTTTCCTTAAAAATTCTAAAAATATACATATTTATGTGCACAGTTTTAATATTTGTATTTATATTGAAGTAATAGTTGTATTTTATGTTCATTTTTATGTCAATAAATATCTTTAAATGATGCATAATTAGTATATAAGTAAATTTGTATTTTTGGCCTCTATTTTTCCTAATTCTGCATGTATTGTCATGGGAATCAAATTGTTTCAAATATTTGCTATTGCTTGGGACGCTGAATCATGTTGGTAGGTTGGTTTGGCATGCCACAGCTGAAAGGTTGCCGACCCCTGCAGTAGAGCGTCGTTTATCCCAACGTTTATTATCCAGAGCATCAAATGTCCGAACCAAAGTCTGGATCCGTTTTGGAACAGTGCAATCCTCAACATTTGTTTCCTGGGAGGCCAAAAGTGATTATTTACAACAGAAAGTCGTTTATTCGAACGCGTTTATTATCCGGAGCGTCAAATATCGAACCAAAGTCCGGATACGTTTTCGATCAGGGTCCAAAACATTTGTTTCCTGTGGGGCCAAAAATGACGGGAAACCTTAAGGTGAGGGATATTTGGGGAATTTCAGCTGTGTGGATTTTGTAAACAACAGTGTGGAATATTAGGTCAGTTTGTTTCCAAGTGAGGGGGTGTATACGTGCTCTTTTGTTGAGTTTTGTTGATGTAGAAAGCTGGAGGGCATGTGATGCAGAAGACTGGATTTCAAATGCTAAATGATGATGAGATTGTTACTTCTGTGCAAGAAGAATCCAACCCTGTCGACGATGAAACTGATGAAGACGAGGACACCAACAATAAAGTAAAAAGGATCCATCGAATTCTGGCGTATGATCAAGTGATAGTGAAGGAGAGGTTATAAATTCAACAGTGTAGAGTCTTCTTGAAAAATCAGGAATCTCTTCTCGTATGTCAAGGCCTTACATACCTCAACGAAATGGAGCTGCAGAACGTGAAAACAGAACTATTGTTGAAAATGTGACTTCTAAGATTTATGCTACAAATCTTTGAAACTGTGGGACAGAAGCAGTAAACACGTCTGTTTGTGTTGAACAGAACAGGGCCAACATCAGTTAAAGACAAAAGCCCTTATGAACTGTGGTTTTCCAAAGAAGTGATCAATATCAACCATCTGCATGTATTTGGAACTGAGTGCTTTGTCCATGTGCCTCAACAAAAAAGGAGGAAATGGGGGAAAAAAATGCTAAAGGAGTTTTTGTTTGCTATAGTGGTGAAAAAGATGGTTATAGAATATGGTTAAAAGATCAGAACAAGGTTATCCTGAGTCAAGATGTGATATTCCAAAATGAAAAACTTAGCTGTGTTTCTGATGTATCTTCGACTGATATTAAAAACTCATATGGAAATAGTAAAAAAGCCTCTTCAAACACCAGAACCATATGTGGAAAAAGAAATGGAGGCAATATTGTGTAATGCTGAAGATACAGAAGAAACCTTAGTTCAGCAGAGCAGCAAAAATTTGCGTGACAGGTCCATATTAAAGATGCCAGCCAAATTTGACAGCTTTGTTCTATTGGCAGAACACATAGAACCTGAGACCTACAAAGAAACACTGGCTTCTGAAGATAGCGACAAATGGCTTGCTGCTATGAAGGAAGAGTTGGAATCTCTATCCAATAACAACCCCTGGATACTTATAAATTTACCCTCTGACAGAAAAGCTATAGGTAATAAATAGATGGGTATTCAAGGTGAAACAAAATGCTGATGGAACTGTACAGCGTTTTAAAGCTCGACTTGTTGCTAAAGGATACAGCCAAAAATTTGGAGTTGATTTTACTGAAACTTTCAGTCCTGTAGTTCGGTGGGATACCATCAGAACTGTCCTGAGCGTTGCTGCTGCTCGAAAACTGAAGCTGGGTGAGTTTGATATAAAAACTGCTTTTCTGTGTGGAGACTTCTCCGGGGGTATCTACATGACTCAACCTGAAGGATTTAGTGATAGTTCTGGTCAGGTATGTAAGTTACTAAAGTCTATATATGGTTTAAAACAAGTTCCAAGGTGTTGGAATAAATGTTTTAAAAGTTTTGCTGAGTGCAGTGGATTAAAGCAATCAAACTGTGATTCACGTTTGTTTTTTAATGATGAAAAATCAATGTATCTTATTGTGTATGTTGATGATGGAATCATTGCAGCAGATGAAGAGCAGACAGTGAAACTGTTTCTTAAGAAGCTTGAAAGTGAATTCTCTGTAGTGGCAGGTGAAAAGCTAATTATTTTCTTGGTGTGCAAATTGATCATCTTGAAAGTGGTAAAATTTTTATACACCAAGAAGTTTATTGTAGGAAGATCCTATCTTGCTTTGATATGATTAATTCAAATCCAGTTAGTACACCTATTGAAAAGGGTTACTATTACTACAGATAACTCAGTATATCTATTTCAGCTGATGTACCCTACTGTGAAGCTGTGGTATGTTCCTGGCTATTGTCACCAGACCTGACATAGCATATGCAGTGGGAGTGCTTTCCCAGGTTTTGGATAAACCTCAACAGATACACTGGACCATGGTGAAAAGGATCCTGAGGTATCTTAATGGAACCAAAAAGTGTGGCATTATGTATCTGGGTGTTACTAGTGCTATGCTTGAGTCATACAGTGACTCAGATTATGCTGGTGATCCATTAACCAGGAGATCAACATCAGGAATGGTGTTCAAGTATAATGGAGGTGCTATTGCATGGAGAAGTCAACGACAGAATTGCATTGCTCTCTCAACAACTGAAGCTGAATTTATTGCAGCAAGTCAAGCTGCGAAAGAAGTGATTTGGTTGAACAATCTTTTAAAAGAACTGTGCTGTGTTACTTCTGTTCCAAGTCTTCAAATAGATAACCAAAGTGCCATCCGTTTAGTGACAAACATATTGACATTTTTTACAAATTTATTAGAGAACAATATGAAAACAAGCAACTTAATATCATAAATTGTAGTAGTGAAGTTCAGGCTGCTGATATACTGACTAAACCTCTTGCTAAAGATAGATTTTTAAAACTCAAGTTAATGCTAGGAATGTATAATTTTAGAAATTAATTAGTGCATGTATACATATATTATACTATTATCATTGCAATTTTGTATTTAATGTTATTCTATTTTCTTGTAGCATATGTATACTAAGTGACTGATTTTATTAGTGTATTAACGTGTATGTATATGTACCTTTTTTTCATATTATCAGATTATTTTTATTTAGGGAGAGTAATGTAATAATCAAATTAATCTTAATCGTTTTGTTGTATAGCTAGTGAAACATCTGGCAACATCTTTAGTGTTTACCATTCTTCTGTAACTATTACTGTGTGCATCTTCATGCTTTAGAATCTTTACTTAATAAATCATTTAAATCCTACTGCAAAGTATTTCTGTAACAAGAATGTCTGTGACAAATTTAGAAAATTCAGAGCTTTCAGTATTATACTTTAACTTAACTCAGGAAAGAGAAGCTAAAATGTTTCTTGCTTTAATAAAATTTATGCTGTCACCTTGTAAATGCAAATTAATTTCATTATTAATATCATTATATTTGGTAAATAAATCTGTTAAATAGGTAAAATTTGAGTTCTACATGATTATAAATTTTAAAAAAATTAGTCACGGTTTAAATTAATGAGAGCCTTGTATTATTGACCCCCAAATTAATTTTTGGCTGGCGCAGACCCTTTGGAGGTCGTCGTAGATCCCTGGGGTCTATACAGACCACTTGGGGAACAACTGATTTAGACTGTACATTGAGCTTATTGATTAATTACATCTAATTTATATTGACTTTATTGACCCATATTTATGATTTTGTCAATTTTATGCAAAATTTATTATTTAAAATTGAAAAATAATTATTGTTTTATGTAAATAAACTTATAATTATTTAAAAAAGGTTTTGTATCTGTATTCTTTTAGAACATGGAGAAGGAAAGTATTGTCGAAAAGATGAACAAAGATTTACATGATTTCGTTGCAAATTTGCCAAGGAAAGAGTACTTAGATGGCTGGTCTGAAAATAATTGGAGAAAAGTAAATTTTTTAAATTTCTATTTGTTATTCCCAAACACTTAAATAGTTCAAAATAATAATATAATTTACTTTTAATTTTGAATGTAACGGGGAAAAATGTTTTTATTAACTTTATTTTTTAAAAAAATGTTTATTCCCTCTTAAATTTTTTACTGGGGTTGAAAACTTTTTTGACAATAGTAAATTTTATGCAGGATTTTCTTTAAAAGCTAAAAAAAAAAATTAGGAAAAGACATAATGCTGTGAAATGTCTATTCTAAATTAGCATGTAATAAAACAAGATTTTTTTTTTCCTTTACTTATTTCTCTGAAATTTGTTCTTTGCCATCCTTTACTGATAAATTAATGCATATGTTTTCAGAAACCAAGGTGAAATTTCAAATTCAGGTGTGTTGAAGCTCTTTTGGGGGCAAAAATCAACCACATCCCTCTTTAGAACCACATACAATCTATTGTAGGGAAACTCGACCTTTTTTCCCCGCCAGGCCACAACTATTTCACGCAGGCCGCAAACATGAGGAGATTAAGTGGGAAGGGAATGCTATGAGATCAAGGACATTTAAAATGCAGAAAATTGATCAAAATGTTTAAGCTTATAATTATGGATTTTATTTTAAAACTATATTAAACTCTATCAAACTCTACTGACAAAAATAGGTTTTATGCATTTTTTACCCATTTATGGGATAATTTCAATTTACTTTTATCAATGATCCCAAGCCCCTTGTTTTTTATTCTACTGTCATAAAAACAAAGCTGCCATGTACTTAAGTAATTTTATTTTTTCTTTTGACAAAGCCTCGCTTATTTTTATTTCAGATATTTATTTATCAAGTGCAGTATGGTTGTAAAGAGTTTTCGCTGAATTCCAGAGTGAAATCAATATTATTTGTTTATAATTAGTTCAGACTTGCTTCTGCTTTTTTGTTTCAAATTTATTCGGTAAAATCCTAGCACAGCCCACTGCTGTATTTGGCAACATAATGGCGCCAAGGAAAAAAATCACATTTTTCAAAATGGCACCAAAGACAAAAACAAGTGGGGAAAACGTGGTTTTCAAAATAGTATCAAGAGACGAAAAACATTGAAAAAACGTGGTTTCTAAAAGGAATGACATAGGAAACATCAAATAAAAAATAAAATGCAAATTCTTTCCAAATTTCGTACATCCATTCCAAGATTCTATGATTCCTTCATTCATACAAAATACAATAATTACTTTCTTACCTTTTATTCGGAAGAAAATCCATTCCTCGTGTTTTTACGAAGAAAACATGGTTTCTAAAACAGCTTCTACAAGAAAAACTGAAATCATCACTTCTAAAATCTCACAGTGGGGGGGGAATCCTATATGAATGCTTTAGGCTGATGAAATAACGGTCTCCATTTCTCTCAAACACATTGTTTTCATATTTCGGACATCCATACCAAAATATTTTCAATGGTTCACTCATTCACAAAGCACAATCAAAAGGAAAAATATCCATTCATCAAGCTTCAAAAAAAAGAACGTGGTTTCCAAAATGGCTTCAAGAAGAAAACAGAAAAACTGTTGCTTCTAAGTTGCAATAGCGTGAAAAAACATCATCCAAATTGAATTTATCAAGGCATCTCTCTTTCTCTCTAACAATCTTTCAGCAGTTGTTTCATTCATTCAAAAAAAAATTTACTCATTCCTTCACTTTCAGCTTTCTAAAAAATCTTGCACAACCATAGAAAACGTCCGTTAGATTTAGAACGACCACTGTGTCTGAATACTGGAAGACTAAAAAAAATCTGGTCCAAATAGGGTTACTATTTCCTTAAATTTTGCAGGGTTGCCAAATTGTGAACTTTATTGCCAAAAGTTTGGCGACATTAGTGGGTCGTGCTAGGATTCAACCATTTTTTCAAATACATTTGATTTCACAAGAAAAATATTGCTAACAATTTCTGTATCGATTCTTAAGTTTATCCATAACAATTTCGTATGTTTATCAATGGTTTTTTTGTATGTTGCTGTTGAAGTGTGAGATCTGTTATTTCAAAGAATAATTAAGTATTTCAGGAAGTAATTAAACAAATCAGTTAAAGTATATAAAATTATTGAATTCTAGGATTTAACTAAGTATTCTATAGAATAATGATTACTTGATCATTAAAGTATGAAATATGGCACTCACGCACGTGAAAATTCTTTGAACCGATCCAGCTGCTCTAGGAAGGATTTTTCCAATTAGGAAGGATTTTACCAATTTTATTAGTGATGGGTCAAATAAAACAATTGTACTCTTGATGTCAGTTCAATATATGTCAGCGAGAAATAATTTCCATTAAAAAGTTCCAAATATTGACACAATGCTTTGATCTGTTACAACAGCTCAAAGTTGCAGTACTGAACAAGGATTTAAAAAGTGCTTGGGTAAAAAAAAAATGGGTGATGGTAAAAAGCAGGCTGTTTCATAAATAAGCAGTCCAATCCAAAGTATCGTCAAAGCAATTCTTGCTCTAATAAATAATGAAAAGTAAAATTAAGGTTTCTCATAAAATTTAAATTAATATTCTCTTACATTTTTGTTTAAAAATGTTTACACAATGTTTTTATGAAGCAACAGTGTTTTTTCCCCAGCATGTATTTTTGTTGATAATATTTAAATATAGCCTATTTTTGCACCATATTCTTTTTTCCCCCTTTCTGTTTTACTAATGTTGGCAATATGAGCAATAATAAATACACTATCTGGCCAAAAGTATCCGGACACCCCTTAAAAAAGTGGTTCTGGCGAGTGACGCAATTTGATACGTAATTGAAAGCTATAAAAGTGTTGGTAGTGGTTTGTCAGATTGTATTTATGCGTTTGTGAGGCAATGTAGTAAGTCAAAGGAGCTTAGTGAGTTTGATCGGGGCAGTATAGTGGGATGCCACCTTTGTGGGAAATCAGTTTGTGATATTGCGGACATTCTACAGAAGCCTAAATCCACTGTGAGTGATGTAATTGTGAAGTGGAAACATTGAGGAGAGGCAGAGTGAAATGGCAGAAAAATGAACCAGTAGGCTGAAAATACTTGGTGAACGCAGCTGCAGAACTCTGAAAAGGGTGGTGAAACAAAATTGCAAGTCCTCGTTGGTGGAAATTTCTCAGGAGTTCCAAAGTTTATCAGGAATTAGTATTAGCAGCAGGACTGTCGTCGAGAGTTAAAAAACTTGGGATTCCATGGTCGTGCAGCCACTCGCAAGCCAAACATCACTCCACAGAATACGAAGCATCGATTGCAATGGTGTAGAGCTCACCGTCATTGGACTGTGGACATGTGGAAAACTGTTCTTTGGAGTGATGAATCTCGCTTTACAGTCTGGCAGTCGGATGGACGCGTCTGGGTTTGGCGGATGCCCGGCGAACGTTTCTTTAGTGACTGCATTGTGCTGTCTGTTAAGTTTGGTGGGGGAAGCGTAATGGTGTGGGTGTCATGTCTTCAGAGGAATACATTGTTCTTAAATAATTGTATTCATTAGTGCAATGGACTGGGATCGGGCCACTGAAAGGTCTGGTGGGTCATAGGTGGAATATCACTGATCTATTGTAATGAAGTAAGCTGGGAGGAAAAATTGTAAGAGAAGCATTTAGTAGCTACTTTTTATTCATCTTTGATATTTTCAATTGAAATAAGAGGCAAAGATAACTTTTGGATCTTTAACAACAATTGGTATACATCCTCTTTTGTATTGAATTGTGGAACATAATCTATTGGGGCAGTTGCCTGTTCAGATTCTGGATCAGTTTTAGATGTATTTGCTGCAATTGTTAATACATCATTAGCCATATTAAATGGTGTCCTAGATTCTGAGATTAAATTGGGAAGGGAATATACACACACACATTATTGAGCCGAATTCAGCATTGGAATATTCTAGGCAAAAATAGTCTGTTAACTAGTGAATTTCAACTTATTGTGAGGTAGTTGCGATAGAAAAATTTAGGTAATGCAATATGTATATATTTTTATTGCATAGTATCTAACTTTAACCATGTAACTTGCATAACTTAAGACTAGCCAGTCTGCAAAAAAAAAAGTGTTATATAGTATTTTGAAAATTTTGATTTCTGATAACTAGGTTGGTAAACATCATCCGAGTTGAGTATTTTGAATTTTGATATCTCATTAGCACTTGCTTCATTACACTTGTGTGGATTATATTTCATTTTTGAAAATTACAAAGCATTGCAATTACATATCAAAATGTACGTGCATTACATATCAAAATGTATGCTAATAGTTTCTCTTTTAAATTAACAGTTTTCTTTTGTTAAAAAAAAGTTAAAAATCAGGGAAACAATTTTTTTCACTCCAAATTTTTTTAAAAAATACTTCATTTAAATTAATATTTATATAAGGCTTATATATACTCCCTTTCCCTGTCCAAATGGAACTGACTGCTTTGCCAGATTTCTTCAATAAATCATTAATTTTGCTGCATAGCATAATTACAATAACTGAATGCATGCTGACACGATGACTGAATCTTTAATTTTTGTTGTCTCTTATCAAATCAGTTTCAGAGCTACAAACTCCAAATGATTGTGTAAAACACAAATAATGTTTCCCATGCTGTGCATAAACATTCCAGATTAAAAGGAAATATGACCAGAATATTATTACTATATTTGTGATAAAAGTACTGATTTTTAAAATAGAATTTCATTGGCATGATTTAATATAAAGAATGAGTTAATAGAAATCCATGGCATGATAAATTAATTTTTGACAGACTTTGTAAAAATGGGTATATATTTCTTGATATCAGCCTGAATATTTTTTATTTGGGTTTTAATCATATATTCATCATATCCAGCAAGACAGCCCCTCAAGGGCTAATGCCTTCCTTTGAAGTTTCTTCCATAGGTGTTGAACATTTAAACTGGAGCACTCGATCTCTGTCAAGATCATAATCTCCTATCAGGTAAAATTTGGGGAGTTGACTTTACTGTTCTAATTTGCCCATTTTTGTTACTATATTTGAGATACTGAATATAAACTTAATATGAATAAAATTGGTTGTTTGTTGGTGATATCTTTATGAAGTTAAGGAAGCGACATTGTTTGCGTGTGTTCTATTTTCTGTGCCGACAGTGCGAGCGCCCCGCCGAAGCGATTCTCGCCGCAGTGGCATGGATTTAGTATCGGGTCAGCCGCCGACGCTACTTCCCCGGGTAAGAGTGACTGCCAAAGGCGGCCGTGCTTTGAAGTTTTCATGAGTGAGTTGGTTGTCCAATCAGGAGTCAGCCTCTCAGAGGGGGGCGGGGTCTAGCTAATCAGCTAACCCAAAAGTTAAGAGAAATTGAGATAATTTTGGTTAGTAGGAAATTCATGTTAAAGTAGGATATTTCTGGGTCTTTTAAAGTTAGGGTCAGGAGTATAGATTTCTATTTTTCTTAAAAATAGCTGTTATCTATGTTTTTAAAGAATTTAGTTGAGATTTTCTAGAGGGTTTCCCGGAGGGTTTTGAGGTGTACAGCGAGTCTGACTTCTGTTCCTCATAAACCACCGGGCATTTGTTAATTTTCTTATAATTACGTTTTGAGATTGTTCGAGTATCTTAATAGTTGAATGAGCGGCATGACTCCAGATCGGGCAAGCATGTGTGGCGACTGGTCTGATAATAGAGGTACAGATAAGCACTCTATTTCTTAATGTCAACAGCGACTTCCGGGAAAAATAAGGGGTGCGTTTACTCGCTATCGCCCGGAAGTTGTTTTTAACGTAATTAATATGAAGATTAAATTTTAAGTGGGCTTCTAAAAATGACACCTAGGTACTTAGTTGACCCGGACCAGGGGACTGGGTGGCTCTGTACGTGTACTGTCGGTGGTTTTTTAAAATTTTCTGTTGGCGGAGAAGACTACTTTTGTCTTGGTAGCGTTTAGGCTTATTTTCCACTTATCATACCAGTCTTCCAGTTCCGCCAAGTGATGATGTAGAAAGTGGGTGATCATGTTGATGTTGTTGCTCTGGGCCAGAATCGGTGTCATCTGCATACAGGCAGATGGTGGTGTGTCTGGATGTTGGAATGTCATTGACGTAAATGTTAAAAAGCGTTGGGGCGAGGAGGGAACCCTGCGGCGCCCCGGCTTTGATCATTTTTGTGGTGGAGTGCATGTCGTTGACTCTGACGGCGAAGTTCCGGTTAGTCAGGTAGGATTTGATAATTTTAGTAAGTTGGGGGGGGGGAGTGCTAATTCTGATTAATTTGAATAGAAGTCCCACATGTGCCATACACGGTCAAAGGCCTTCTGGATATCCAGAAAAACCCCTCCCGTGTATTTTTTATCTTTGAAGCCGGTCTTTATGAACTCAACTACCCTTAGCAACTGGTGCGATGTGGATAGTTGGGGTCTAAAGCCATGCTGTTGGGAAATGAGGATGTTGTTAGTTGTTAAATGATAGTTAAGTCTCGGTAGTAGGGAAATTGTCCGATAGCTGGCAGCACTGCTGGCCAGCTTACCGGGTTTTAGTATCGGGATGACAGAGGCAGTTTTCCAGGAATCTGGAAAGTGCCCCGTTCTGAAGATATTAGCTATTATGTTAGTGATTTGAAAGACTATTAATATGGTAAAATTTTGAAGCATTTTATTGGTAATCCCTTCCCGACCCAGAGCTTTTTTGATTTTCACTTTATGTATTCGATAACCTCTGAGGGCACACACCTCTCCACAGTGACCTCTCTTTCATCTTCCATTCTCCCAAGTTTTCTCATTTATTATCTTAAAGTCTAATACCACTGAATCTGTCCATCTCAGCCTTGGTCTTCCACGCTTCCGAATCCCAGTGACTTTAAACTGTAGTATCTTTTTGATAACATTATCATCTGGCATTCAAATCATATGGGCCATTCTATTCATTCTACTTATTTTTGTGTGTTTAATATTGTCAAGTTGTTTATAAAATTTATATAATTCAAAATTGTATCTTCTCCAACTATTGTTTTCATTTACCCCTCCAAGTATACTTCGAAGTATTTTTCTCTCAAAGGATGCTATTTAATTTTCTTTCAGTTTTGTTATTGTCCAAGTCTCAGATGCATATATCAGAACTAGTCTAATAAGAGTTTTGTAAATTAAAATTTTTGTGTTTCTTGAAAGAAATTTAAATTTTAAAAACCTCAATTCATAAAAAGCTTTATTTGCAAGGTATAATTGATTCTGGATTTCATGAGATAATCTTTTATCAGTAGCGGAACAGCTCATGAGGTACAAGGCCTACTGTGCCCATAACAGCATACATGACCTTGGGCCCAGAGATGCATGATCAGATGTTCTGATCAGGTGGTCAATCTGAGGCGAAACCCCCAGTGTAAAATTCCCGAGCAAGCTTGGTACTCATTTATTGATCCACTGAGGGGATGAAAGGCTAAGTTGACCTTGCCCAGCCTGGGGTTTGAACCTCAGACAAGTGGTGTGGAAGTGCAGTCACTACCACTGGGCTTCTTTATCATTTTTTAATAAACGTTTTTAATACACCCTATGAGTAAAATTCTATTTGAAATTTCTTTTTCTCATGAATTTATCTACTTTTTAAAACAATGTCCCACTAAATATATAATTTTTATGTATGTAACTAATGTATTTATGAAGTTAATAAGGAAATAACAGTTTTAAAGTAAATATGCTATGTAATTTTTCCTACATTTTTAATAAATACTGGTAAAGCATGCAAATATATGAAAATTATTAAAAAAATGTGTATATTTGTATAAGATTACTGTGTCAGAAGACATGAATAAGTAATTATATTTATTAATACTGTTGCTTTGAATGTGTCTTATAGTTACTATTATTTTTTTATTATACTTTTAGGAAATAGAAGAACATCCCTTATTTAGAACGAAACCTTTAGGTGAAGATGAAGAAATGCCAGCATTATTTGAAGCTTTGCAGCAACTAAAATACGATCCTTCTGAAAACACTCCTGAAGGTTTGAATATTCTTAGATCTATTACTAACCCTATTATAATAAGGAAACTATGGAAGTTAATGTTAAATATGAAGCACAGTAATATATATATAGTACTTATAAATAGAGAAACTTGTTATATATGTAAGCTGTGTTAAAATGGTCATTCTTCCTTAAATATTTTAATATTAGTTTTTATGTTAAATTTTGAATCAATTAAAATTATTTTGTAACTCAACTTAAAAGATGTCAAAAATATTTTTTTATTTGTTCTCTTATTGTCAAAAAAATATCTTGAGAGAAAAAAATTAATACATTAAAAACAGTAGTTTAACATTGTTACATTTTGATAGATTTTAATTTTCAGATTTTGATTTATTCTTTTCTAATACGTTTGAAGGGGTGGAAAGTAAACTATAATTCTGATTTTTAAAGAGTACCAAAGAATGTTAGAATAGTTATTTTATGTACTTAGAATTTTTCTTTTTTTATTCTGTTTAACGTTGCATTCATGATATAGATATAGAACAATTAAAAAACATGGCAGTAATTTAACATTTAAAAAAAATAAAATTAGTATTAGTTCTAGCAAATATGTTCCAATTTAGCAACTAATTGCAATTTCTTTTTTTTAATTTCTATTTTTTGTTAATTTATTTATCTTATATTTTTCATTTATTACTAAACAAAATGTAAATTTTTTAATTAATTTTTTCCAACTATTCATAACATGATTGAGAAGTTAACCTCATTTCAATATACTACTTTGTTCACAAATTACATTTCAAGGTCTTGCTATTGCCTTAAGAATCTGATAGAATAAAACCATTGTTTTAAAATTCAATGAAAAAGGTTTGGGTTTTTAAAATCTATGAAAAAGATTGTAGGGAGTGGAATGATGTCTATCTTCTCAGCCATAGAAAAATGGATTCATTTAAACATTACTGTTAATATGAATTATTAGTCTGACAATATATTTTGTTAACATTGAAATGCACTTTGATCATTTGTAATATATATATATACACACTGCTGTTTGTAAAAAATGCAACACCATGAAGGAATCATCAGAATTAAATGAATTTTGCAGGAAATATCAATTATAGGATGTTAGTAAAGTTTCAAAGCCACAGCGCATGCCTGGCATGCGCAGCACCCTCTGAACTGATGCTGAAAGCATGTAAGTAGAGGGCTGTAGCAGGATGTTGAAAATAGTTAATGATTATTTGTTAGTGGCAAACGTTTAGTGAGACCTAAGTATTCCTCCACGACAAAATAAGAAGAAATTCCAACAACTTATGGAGTTTGAATGGAGGATTATTGGCCTTTGATAAGGAGAATTTTCCTATTGCGCAGTAGGAGCTTGTGTGCAGTGGAACAGTTCCATGGTGATGGGAGTTTGAAAGCAGTGGACGATGGAAGGTGATGTCGGCACGCAACTATCGACACCTGCTTTGCATGGTGTTGAAAGACCATACAGCTTCCTCCAGGCATTTGGCAGCACATTTGTCTACTGCTACAGGTGGACTATGTCAGTTTCGTCAACGTCTGCTGCACCGTGGATTGCATGCAAGGGTGCCTTTATACAGGATCCCCTTCACTGCAAACCCTCGACGGTTGCGTCTGCAATGGGCTCATGAGCACAGAGGCTGGCAAACTTATTGGCACCAAGTTGTCTTTTCAGATGAATCACACTTCAATTTGCAGGATTATGATGGTCGCATTTGTGTAGGACGCTATGTTGGTGAACGCTGCCTTCCAGAGTGCGTTATCGAAAGACATAGTAGCCTAACTAAAGCCATAGTAGTTTGGGGTGCGATTTCATATCATGGATGATCCAATTTGCTATGAATTGATAGCAACAGGTACCTCCATGAAGTGCATACAGCCCAAAATCATTCCCTTCCTTCAAGGCATCCCTGGAGCTATTTTTCAGCAGGATAATGCACGCCCACGTGTTGCAAGGACTGTTCAAGACTTCTGTTCAGCTCAACAAGTGCAACTTCTTCCTTGACCTGCTTATTCGCTGGATATGTCACCTATTGTGCACATGTGGGATTTGGTTTGTCAGCGTCTCGCTTGTGATCAGCGTCCTGCAGCTTCAAAAGACAAACTTTTGCTATGCATACAAGCAATATGGAATTTTCTTCCACAAGCAGATATTCAAAATCTGTTTGACTCCTTGCCACATCACATAGCAGTACTTATTGCAGCGCGTGGTGGCTAGACCAAATACTGATTTTGGACACTTAATATTGTTTATTTGCTTTGAAAATTTCATCATTTATTGGTACTAATACAAGTTGTTTGTGCTTTGAATTTCATTTAATTCTGATGATTCCTTCATGGTGTTTCTTTTTTTACAAATAGCAGTTTATATATATACATACTGTACCGAACAAAAAGAAAAATATTGCACTTGTAAAAAATGTAAATGTGCAAATAATGTGTTTCATGTAAAAGTAGTGTTCAAGTAAAATGAACTTAAGAGTATATAATTTGCACATAATAAACAATGAAATAGTTTCTCTGAAAAAGTCCTGGTAGTAAAAAGGTGCATAGTTAATGAATATTTTGAAGGGAGATGTTGAAATTTAAAGTGCAGTAATTATAAGTTTTATGTAACTAATCATACTTGCTACTACTTTTTTTTACGAGTATATAATGTTCTAATGTGATAAGAGGATAGAAGTCATTGTATTCCATTAATTGCTTAGGCTAGAAATTCTAAGTATATTGTTAGATTATTTTGAAGAATAATGTATTGTATAATTTATTCAATGGAAAGTGTTTGTTGATTGTAGTCTCTCTAAATGATCGATAAATTAATGTAATCATATGTGTCTGCTATGTTCAAAACATAGTTATATCTGAAAAATTTCCTTTACCCTGAGATAGAATACACATTTTAATATGGGAAAAGGAATAATTGTATTTGAATATTGACATTTTATAATATTCTCGCTCAAAATCTTTTATAATAGTATATATATATTTTGCTTGACTATACATTTGCTGCACATTCTAACAACTCTGGTGCTTACATCTTAATATCACTGCAGCCATGCGAATCTTGCCATTTTCTACCAAATTCTGACTGATTTTGTTTTTTTATATAAAACATATTAGAGTCTTTGTTGTTTAGGATTTCACAGTGCGATTTGCATGGTACCAGTTTTACTGTGGTGATGCTGATATGTAAGTTCCCAAATTTTTATTTAAATATATATGATGAATTAAACTTTTTATTTCCTATTTTTTTTTAAATAATTTTTCTTTATTCTTATTGTAAGTTTAAGTTAAAAAAGATAAGGCTTATAATTTTAGCTAAATTTAGCTTAATAGATGTAATTTAAAAAATTGATGCTAATGAAACAACTAACCATTTTTCAATCAAAATTTCTGTAAATAATTTGTAGAAAAATCAATCATGAATATGATATATTTTATGTTTCAAAAAATTATATCTTGTTGTTGTTCAAATCCCCATGGAGCAGGAAAGCCTACACCAAGTCCATTTAACCTTTCCGCATAATAATGTCACAAACCAGGTCTTGAACTTCAAACGACTATCTTAGGGAAATACCCAGCAGTCTGTACTAAATTAAATGCCCATAAAACGCCAACGAGTTAACTCATTAGTAGGTAAAAGCATTTAGTAGAGTATTTATGGCAGGGCAGCGTTTGCTGAAGTAAGAGATGGCTAAAAAGAAAAACACATCATTCACAGTGCACAATAAGTGGTCAAAAAAAGGAACAAACGTCATTAAGAAATGAACTTTTTATTTCAGCTAAACGATAAAAATAATTAAATCAAATAGTAATTTTAAAAAAAGAAAGTTACTTACAAAAAAAGAAATTATGGTAGCTCTTTAATTGTTAAAAGAAAGACAAAATAAAATAATTATTTACCCATTCCCTTTCTGATACAATTCAAGTTTTTACGAAGCAGCTCTGATGCTATTCCCGTAAAAAAAAAGTTATTCAAATTTTTCTAAACTCCTCTTCAGCTAACGTAAGAATGACATCATCAACGTATGACGTCATTCCTCCTGATATTTGAATAAAAATACTTTGCATAACTATAAAAGTTTTTTTTTAAACTCCGCTTATCAGCGGCAAATATGAAATGTCCTTTTAATGTTACAATTAATTAAAAAATGCTAAAGTAAATTAAGATAAATATGTATATTGGAGAAAGAAAATATATTATGGCCGAAGATAAGAATATTTAGGGTAAGTAGTGCTAACACAGTCCAGAAGATGAGCAGGGACAGGTAAATGGAGACTTCACCCCCTGCACAATGGTCGTACCACGCAGGTGATCGCTTCTAAAGCGCACCAAGGCTGATTGAAGAGCCTGGGATCTTCTGCATCTAGGGGGAGTCTGTAACCCCTATATACAGGGCACGTCCCCAGGTGGCGGACCGGGGAATGCCTCTTTTAGTTTTTCAATAGGTGGTAGAAGGGAAATAAAATACCTTCTGTGGACCAACAGGCATGAGGTTTTGTCACTCCCCCCTCCCCCCCAATGGTTCCTCAACTAAAGGGAAGCTGCATAATACCATTCACCATGGAATTATATCTTTATTATTTTAATCAGGTTTTAAAAAATGTAGGAAAGTTCATAGTTTGTGAATAATATTTATGTAATTTCAGAACTGGCTATGGCTTATAAAGAAGATGGGAACACAACTTTCAAAGCAAAAAAATATCGCTGGGCAGTTGATTCATATACAAAAGGAATAGAAGCAAAATGTGAGAATAATGAATTAAATGCACAGCTTTATGCAAATAGAGCTACATCTCATTATCATATTGGTAAGAATTATTTTTTTATAATTTCAAAAAAATTCAACATTTAAATTTTTTTATTATCATTCAACATGACAGGTTCTGAACTCCTTGATTTTATATTCTCTTAACAGTCACTTGGATTCCAACTGATGCAATTAGCAATATTACAAAAATTTAATTCACACTCTCGATAAATCATGATCCTGCTGCTGCTAGAATTCCAATGCATGTTAATTGCCATTTTTCTTTATATGAGGTATAACTATCTTCTCATAAACAATGGATATTAAAATACAATTTCTAAGTGAAAAACTCAATTTGTAGCTTTTTTTATATAGTGTTTGAAATGCTATGCTGTTTTTCCCTCTTGTGTTTGATTGGGCTTAAATGCTAATCGCATGCATATGCTGACATCTTCCTTTCATGCAAATTTGACATTTTTATCATCCTTTCCTCAGGATGCTGCCATTTTAATGGCCAGCAGTCTATTTCAGCATAAAATAAACTTTAAATCTGCAAATTATCTGCTTAGAAAACGATATTTTTTAACCCTAACAAAAAAAATGGTGTTTCTTTTGTGAAATTCTTTATATGTATAATTTGATGAATCAAGTGTAGTGTTTAATATTTGTTTTTAAATTAACTATACTTAATAATGTGGTTTGAATACAGTTGTTTTATTACAAGAGTATATTTATTTTATTACAAGAGTTATATTTCATTTTTATTTTTCATTTTTATTACACATTACTTGCTTACAAAATCTCATATACATACATACCTGCCAACTTTTATGCTTCGTATAAAAAATCTATGCTTTTCAGCCTCTCGTTACTTCGTAGTGCCTAAATTGCCCATTTTTATGCATTTTAACAAGATTTTCATCGTTTGATGACTATTCTTCCTTACAACTAACTCTTTATTTGTCCTTTTCTGCTAACTGGAAAATAAGTGGAAGTGCACATGCAAACCATAGTATTCCTGTCAAGAAATATTTTTAAGAATTGATGAAATTTGCCCTTTTTTCTGCATATTGTATTTCATTAATTATTGGTTCCTGACTGATTTGTAAACAGGATTCCTCTAAGTGAAGCATTTTTATTGTTTTCCTTTGTAGCAATTTTAGATCTCTACTCATTTTGTGCTTTGCATATGTTTGTTACACTACATGATAGACGGAACAATCAAGGAAAATAAATTGTTCAGCTATATGAAGCATAAAGAATACAAAGGCAAAATATATTTTTAAACACATAAAGAATGTTATGAAAAGGAATTTGATTGTGTTAATGTATCTCTAAATGGGGGGATGTACATATTGTGATGTGTTGTACTGACATGCATTTTTCATAGGGGCTGATATATTGCTCATCGTGGGAAAACTCCAAATCATTTTGCAAATAGAATCAAGTAAAATTGCTCAAAATAGAATAGGTTTTTCAAGGACTATGCAAAATCAAGTGTAATAAGGACTGAAATACTGTTAACATTTTTGCTTGTAGAACATGTGTATAACTACAGCGCATCCATTGAAAAAGTTTGATATTGCCAATCATGGATGTTGTGAAGGGCTAAAATACCTGCTACTAATGGATAGTGTATGATTAAGTGCAAGTTCTTTCTGCAACACCTTCCAATGTCATTAATAATACAAACTACAAATTATATTCCATTGTGATTCACTTTGATCTTGCATATGTCTAATTCTAAGTGGCCTTTTTGCAAATCCAAATTTGATTGGAATTTCCACTGGAAAAAATATTAGCCAGCCAATTATGGACAAATTGTACAATACCATTTGAACATTAAATTTCACTAACGGTAGATAATGGTGAAGGAATGCTAAGAAAAAAGTGGAGTTATCTATTTGAAAAGGGGGAAGTTATGGGTTACTCATGATATTTAATACATTTCACATAAGAAAATGGTGCTGCTTTTTTACCTTTAAAAGTTGATGAGATGCTTGTAGATGTAATCAATCTAAAGCTTTCAAAGTTTTCACAATAAAGAAGCCTGAAAAATTGTATGCTTTCGATGATTATCATTTGGGCGTAGTCTTAGAGCTAACTTCTTACTGGATCATTAACTTCTAAATGTGTAATATTTTTTTTTATAAATATGCTTTGATAAGATCGGTTATTTCACTGTATTTTTTTTTAAATAAAAGAATCTTTATTAAAAGTCATTGCTTGTATACAACTGTATACATTCCTATAAATTTACCTTAGTGTATGAATTTTTATAAAGCAATTTGTACAAAAATTATTTTTCTCTGAATAATTTTCTTATCCAAATATCTTTATTCTAAAAAAAATTTCACATTTTAAAAATATTTGTTTATATTGTGTTGTTTTATAAAATTTAAAATATGTATGTTATTTTTTAAAAATTTACTTAAAATGTCATTCACACGTTATTTCAAATTTTTCTTAAAATGCAGATCACACATTTTGTTTTCTTATTTTCAAATGTTGGCAGATATGCATGATATTCAATAACATTAGTTTCAATTTTTTAAAAATTTATAATTTTTTAGTGAATTATAATTTTAAATATGTTGTTCAATAGGTTGTACAAAATATTAAAATATTATACTATATATTTTTTCATTCTTTATTTGCATATTTTAAAAATGACGAAATATTTGTTTTTAAGGCAATTATGAGAAAGCTCTAAAAGATGCTATAGAATCAAAAAAATTTAAGCCAGATCATTTGAAAGCATATCAGCGAGGTGAGTAAGATACCCATTATTGCACACATATTTTATTATTTTTATTTCCATAACAGAAGAATGAGTTTTTCAATTAACATTTTATTTTCATCCAGTTTTAAATTTTTAAAAATAATAATATTAATTTAAGTTAATATCAATTCTACTTCTATTATTCCTTTTGCATTATTTGTTTGCAGAAGTTATGAATTATTGCATGATACTTTATAAAATAAAGACTTTAGAAATAAGTAACTACTTTCACTTAGATAATCAGTTCATTCTTTAAAAAGAAAAACGTCCATTATGAATTATTTTTTTATTTAATGTTTTTTAATTTTACTAAACTCTATGAACATTTATACATATTTTTTTAAAGAATTTATTAATTGATTTTATTGTTATTTTACCCAGTTCTTAATTCCTTCAATACTGGAATTTGACTTTTACAATTCATTGTACTTAGATGGTAGTAAAAAAATCGTTCTTACTTTGTATTAAATCATTTTTAAATAAATATGGTTAAAACATTTGTTGGCCTTATGATTTTAATGCCTAGATAAGAATGACTCATTATTCAAATGTTAACTTGAATGTTATACTATTGGTATTTTAACTCCTTAACTTCCACCAGCGTGTATACTTGCCTTGCTCAGCCCATGTGTTTACAGCCTTTGGCATATATATACACCTTTTTGAAATACAACCCTTTTCTTTGGGCTGCTATTGGTAAAACAATTCTGAAGTCTTTGGAATGTGATACAACGATCTTGAAAGTGTTTGTGACGGATTTGCTTATATTTATGCCTTTTCTTTCCCTTTCAATTCACTGCATACGTGTGTCTATTATGGGAAGAGAATCATGTAAATTTTAATCAGCAATTAAAGGATTAGTGGAAAAAAAAGATTTATCTGAATTCCAAAGAACAATATATATAAATGAACTTCATATGCAATAAAAGAAACATTTCAAGGTTTGCATACATTAAATGTATACAGTTCATTACTTATAATTGAACATCTAAATTTTCTGATTAATTATTAGCATTGATTTGTAATATGATTACCTGCTGGAAATTTGTTAATGTTGTGTTTATGTGGAGTAATCATCTCTCTTTGCATAGACAACATATGAATTATGTTTGAGATGCTTCATAAAATTAAGGAAGTTTAATTTTACTATTTTTCATATATTGATCATGGTATGTCTGTTGTCAAAAAAGGGGATATTCTTAATAAATTTTGCAACTTGTATTCTAACTCAATGAAACTGATATATTAAATGAGAGGAGACGAAATCATAATGTAAATAGATTAATTTCTGAAAAGAATTTCCTCATCATGAAAGTGGCTTAAATTACATCTTTTATAAAATTTCTGTTTGCAAGTATCGCTTAGTAATCGCCTAATAATTGATTATCTCGAATATGTGGCAGTATAATACTCTAAACTTTTTATAAAGGTGTGTTCCTACCAAAAGATATTTTTAATATAAAAAAAGTCAATGTAACTATGCAAATATGAATTTGTAAATATAATTTTAAAAAGTAACCCAATATTTTTAGGTATTCAAACTTCTGATTGCTATTAGATTAAACTTTAGAATTCACAATTTCATGAAATTACTTTTAATAAAAAATATTTAAAGCCAAGAATATTATCCCAAATTAAAGAATTTTATTAAAGTTAACTGCTATAAAATATTCATTTAATTATGTAGTGTTAAAAAATGAGAATTATTATGGGCTTTTTGTTTTGTTTTTGAATAAACATTGATTTAAAAATTTCATTTAATCAATTAATACAAATTAAAATATGTCCATTATATTTTAATCTATGTTGAAACAGATAAAACTAAAAAGAAAAAATATTTAAAGATTATAATATAACAAAAAGCTGCAACTTTTGCAGATTTATCTTTTGCTTATATGAATCTAGTATATAGCCTTCTAATAGTTCTTTCCAAATATCATTGGTTATATATTGTTCATATTTAAGTAATATCTGGGACAAAGGCTGCTTAGAGTATTTTCTACTTAACTTTGCAAAAAAATCTTTATCCACATTGGAAAAAAATTTCTGAAGTGAATGAACTACATTGATTAAAGTTGATTGGTATCTTGCCATGGCCAATAATTAAATAAGAACAAAGGTCCCCCCTATAGTCGCCGTTTACATGGACGAAAATTGCCCACAAAATACCGACATTAATCCTCTCTAGACCAGTTTACATGATGAGCCAGGATTTTAGCGGTTTGATAAGAAGGTGCAAATTTTGGTCCTGCTTAGGTGTAGGGATAAAAGTGGGTTATTTTTCAAAATGTCTCGTGTGTTCCGACCGAGATTCATTTGTTTAAACAGCAGATTCCAACAATAAATTTGTAGAATCTGCATGTTGGACGAAAAAAGAAAGTTAAAAAAAGGTATTAAAAGTGAAATGTAAAGTTAAAATAAAAAGGAAAAAAATGTAGAGATTTTATTTATATTATTTGACAATATTGTTGTTGATAAGTCATAACAAGAAGTACAAAATGTCTCTAACTGTATAAAAATAAAAAAAAGTAGTAATAAATAAATGTATTCCAATGGATGACAAATTTACATTAAAATTAAACAATATTGAAATAACCATTTTTAACTTAATAATAAATAAATTTAAAATTTTACTATCATAAGTTTTATACCTACATCTCTTTGCCAACTAAGAAACTAGAATGCGAAATAAGGGGGGGGGGAATTTGACTATATCTAATAAGTTTTAAATATGTTTGTAATTTTAAACATTGTATAAAACATTCTAATGTATTTAAATCTTAAATTTATATTCAAACAAATTTTCAAGGAACATTAAATTTACCATTTTTAGCATCATAGTAAATAAATTATAATTTAGTTATTCAAATGCTTGAAAATACCATTTTTTAAATAAAAACCTAGGTTTACTCAGAATATTTTTATTATCTACTGTATTTTATTGCTGTGTGTTGAAATATCATATGTCATTTATAATATGAAATATTATGTCATCATTATAGTTTAATCACTCTAGCATATAGTTAGTAGTTTTAAAATAAATTTCTTATGTAATTTACTTTAATATTAATGAATTTTATTCAAAAATATTATTTATGTAGGTGCAATGTGTTGCTTTCAGCTAAAGGAATTTGATGATTGTATTTCTTGGTGTGATGAAGGATTACAGGTATTGAATTTTTTTGTATAGCATTCACAAATAATTATGAAGCAAACATTTGGTAATTCTCATGCTACAAATAATATGTAGTAATCACAATCTCATGAATTTCTTTTTATTCCTTTTTACATCTTAATTAAAAAACCCTTGAAAAAATATTTACAAACCAAATTAACTACAAGGAAAAAGTCAATTCTTGGTAGAAAAGTATTTTTAATTGGGTATGAAAATTTTAAAATGTAACAATAAGCTTCATGACCATTAAATTTGTTGTTGGATTAAATACATTGGTATGCATTCACTGAGAAAGTTTGTAATATTTTTTTGCCATTTCTTTAAAGCAATGTATTTACTATTGGAAGTAGAGTTTGCAATCCCATGTCATATTTTCAATCCCGGGATTACATTATCCAAATCCAGGGATTAGGATTGGACTATTAATAAAAAGTACTTATTAGCATAGTTAAAATTGCTTAATAAAACTGAAAATGTAATTAAAAATATTAATATTATTTTAATGAAACAAATAAAATTAATTCATAAAAAAACAAATAAAAATAACACATAATGATAAATTTAAGAAAAGCATTTCTTCATTTCTTGTGTTTCTGTGAATAAGCTTATAAAAACACAACTCCTCCAGTGTTTCATCGTTGAAACTGCTTCTTATTTTTGTTACAAATTGTCCTACCGAAGAAAATGCATGTTCGGATTCTTTACTAGTAGGTATTATCGTCATTAAATAGGAGTATGTTCTTTTTGGGTAGTCACCACGTCTCCCTCCATTTTTATAAAGACATTTCTTTTTGAATTTTTTTGATAACAGTATTTCAAATCTAATAGACTGCATTGGTGCATATACCCCTTTGACAACTTCATTTAGTTCTTCTGCTACAGTTAATGGTTTTTTTACACTTAAATTGATCTAGTTATTGAATCATAATGGGAATCAATTTCAAGTGTTACCTCATTTGAAATTGAAGATCCAGTTGCATGAGCTTTTAGTAATGCAATGGGATTTGAAGTGTCTTAAGTCTTCCAAGCAGGTCCGCTATTAATTAACAGCATTTAAATGAAGAAGGAACTGTGACAAAATCTGTTCTTGCGGTGTTGCTTATATTATTGTGTAAGCATTGCAGTGAGCCACTTAGATCTGTGCGACTTTCTCCCATACGAGAAATGAGAGCTGTGCATATATTTTTTTTACCTATAGCAGTTATAATTGCACAAAAAAAAAAATTTTTATGCATATTTCATTTACAAAATATAAATTTTGGAAAAATTAAATTCTTAGAAAATTTAAATGAGAAAAAATGTTTAAAATATAAGTTAAGACAAAAATTAAATCCTGGAATTAGTTATTTTAATCCTGGGATTTCTGGAATGGAAAAAACACTGGGATCATGTGGTTGTGGAATCACAGGGCTGAAACCCTACTAGATACCTTCCAAAAATTCTAATTGCCTCCATCCAAATTAGCTGACACCAGATATCCTGAGGGTGGGACAAATGTCCGTTTTCTGACCCCACTTGCGATGGGGAGAAAGTTACAGAAGAAAATAAGAGAAAACATATCAAATTTTACTGTTTTACATAACTACCGCCTTGAAACCTTCAAGGCTCAACACGTAAGAAAACTGACATTAAAGGTATACAATACAAAAAAAGTAAATAAGATATATTAAATGCAATACCAGATTCACAAAACTTTGAAAAAAAATTCGAAATATAATTCAGACAAAAATTTAATCCCAGGATTTGAAAAACCACGGGATCCAGGCGCTGCAAACCCTAATTGGAAGTTTCCTCTTTTTATATTCTTTAAAGAAGCCTTTTTCAAATTGTTTTTAGATCTTACATCTGCATTGTCATTTTTACAAAAATATTAAAATGTATAAATGTTAAGATTATATTATATTTGATTTTTTTTCCCCTGTTGAAGTTGAAGAAAATGAATTTACGTAAGTTTTTTCACATGCCTAATTTTATTTTTATCTGATTTTTCTATTTATCTCTCAGAAAAGTGTACCTATTATAAGTTACAAAATGTATTACAAATAATCTATTGATTTTATCTCATTGCGTTATGAATTCGTATTTTAAATCTTTATATATTTTGAAATATAACTAGATATATGTATGTTGTTAGAAAAAAGTGGATTTATTCAATTTATTGAACATTAAAAATATATTAATATTTATAGAATGCTTGTTATTTTGTAGTATATGAAATTTTAAAGAAACATTTTATGCCTTTAAATCAATTTAGAATATTTGTATTATTTCTTTTAGTTACATGAATATCGGTCATCTAGAATATATCAAGAAGTAGCTAGATTTGATACATTTTTATGTATTTTAAAATCTTAATTACTGTAAAAGTGTATATTAATTTTTTTTTATTTCTGTAATTTTGATATTACTTGTAACTGTAATTAAAATGGTTCTTTGGATTTTAGAGCTTCTTATTTTGAAATTACTACAGTGCATCAATTTTAATATAAACCTTTTAAATTTCCATGTGACATTGTTCAGTATTATTTGCATGGATTACGATATTAGTATCTATGTTACATTAAAATAAGTGGATTTTTTGGTACTATACAATTATCTGAGTGCAAGTGATCTATTGCTATCAGCCTCAGACCACTAATTTCCTCCATTTTCTTTAATACTCTGCATGGTTCTTAATATTAAATAAATAAAATTGGCTACAGCTTACAATTAAAAAGTTTTTATTAGGCTCATTTAGAGTCATTGCAAAGAGTTTCTGTCATGCAAGATTTGTTTCAGGCTATGCAGAAAGTACTTGAATTTCTTCATATTATTAATTGAAAGCTTTCTAATTTGTATCAGTAAGTTTAATATTCAATTTCATTTTATCAAAAAATAAGTCAATTGTCATTCTGCGATTCTGAAATATACTTGTATATAAAACACATATTTGATATAAAAAAACTATGTACAATAAAAAATCATATTGTTTAATTAATTGGATTCAAATCTTGAACAATTATATACATATTTTATCTTTGATTAACAGGTTGCTCCTGAGGATAAAAATCTTATGGAAATGAAGAAAAAATCTGTAGAAGAAAAGGTCCTCTTTTTCCCTTTTTTCCTTTTAAATTTGTTAAATATTTCACCTTAAAGGAATATTAGTATTAACTGGAAATAAAAGACGGCAATTAAGAATTCACATTTATTATATTAATATAATAACTACTGATAAAATGTAGAAATGTTGACAGAACATAAATAATAAATTTTACTTAACAGTCTACAACTTAATTTTGTTTTTCGTAATAGAAAGTTTTAATGATGTTATAATAAAAATCAAAAGTTAATGTAAGTGTATATTTCTCAGTTCATTAGAATAAAAATTTTTAAACTAATTATACCTCTTTAAATACAGTGAGATATGCTCAAGGCGAAATATCGGTTAACATAAAATAATACAGCAGTCCTGACAAACTACTATGTATTTCCATGCATTTTTTTTTCTCTTAACATGAAACAAAAATTATTGGACTGTCCTATTGTATCATTGGAAGAAGTCATTACAGTAGATGAGGATAATGTGTGTATAGCCCCCTAATTATGACAGACATTTTTGAGTTTGTTCAAAGTTAAAAAAAATATCACTGATACAGATTTTGATGATGAAAGTGAAATGTATAATGTAGCCCCTCTTCCCATAACGTCAGAAATGAGGAACATCATAAAAAGTAAGCACAGTTATTTAGATGCACATTCTAATGGTGAAATGAATAACAAAATGGACAACATGGAACAATTTGTTGAAAATTTGATGCTAAAAAAAAGACAATACAAAGAAAAATATTAGATTATTTTTCAAAAACTCAATAAATGGTTTGTTTTTTAAATAACTGGAAAATTTTGTATGAAATTTCATTAAGTTCTTGTGAATGTTTTTCTTTCATTGATTTTTATTAAATACATTCACATATACATATCTATGTAAATAAAATGTACTCTAATGAACTTAATTTTGTTGAATATATACATATTTGCAATATCCTTTAACACGAAAAATGTTTAAGTTTCGTGTTAAAGGATTTTCACCATAATTTAACACATTCATTGTTCTTATGAAATTTCACAAAAGGAAATTTTTTTTGTTCTACTGCAGTTTTAACTGCCTTAAAATTTGATCAACATTTATTGAAGTTTGAAATATTTTGTAGCTGAATTTAAGATTTTCCAAGAGTTTCAGTGAATGCCTATATATATGCACAAATAATGAGTAATTCTGCTATCTAAAAAAAATTAGGCATCTTATATTAATGTAGTATACAGTATATTGTAATATCTCATGAAATATGACTCATTTTTTTTATTTCAAAGAATATATATGGAACACATTTTGAAAAATTGATATACTAAAGATGTTTAAATTAAAATGTGTTCCTGAAATGCACTTTTTTAAAATTATAATTATATTATTATTTTGTAGAGAATTATTGAACAAAATAAAAAAAGTTCCAGAGCTCAAGAAGTTAAAAAGAAGAAAGACTTGAAAATGCTAAAGAGGGCAATGAAGGTGAACTTCATTTATTTTTTAAAAATGTGTTTAACTTTTACTCCCTTTAGGATTAAGTTCATTTAAATGATTAAATGTAAGCTTCATTCCTAACAGAAATCAAGTATAATGAAGCAAACAAATTAAGAAAGTTTTCTCTTTTTATTTATTTTTTTTGTTTATCATTGGGCTAAAAATGTAAATTCTCTTAGTTAAATAATGGAAGACAAAAATAAAAGCGCAAAGAGTAAAAAAAAATTTAAAGCTGGAAAGGGAAAATAAATAATATGCGAGTTACCTTTGAAAGTAACAGCCTAGGAAAATCATAGTAGCAGAAAATAAAGTACACTTAATTAAAGTCTAAAGACTAAATTTTTCATTTAAATCGAAACACAAAAAGAAAAATATTTCATAATTTAAAAGTTAATTAAGATGCAACATGTAATAAAAAATTATTTATATGAATTTTTGTTTGAAATTGGTTACATCATCTAGCTCTGATTTAATGAAAGAATTAATATATCAGGAGATCTTTCTCTTGTTACTATGCATAAAAAAAAGACTGTCATCACTTAAATAGCAACATGTAACAATAATTTGCTATTGAAATATTCTGTTACAGTGAACAAATAAACAAAGTCATGTGAATGGATTTGATAACTCAAGAGATAAGAATAACTTAAAATGCAGGACTTGATTAAATAAATTTATTTACATGCAAAGTAAGGCCCCACATATATCAGGCTCACTGGTTTAAAGATATAAAACTGATTTTTTTTGTCTTCTTTTAACATGTTTCTTAAACAATTAATTGATACAGATGCGCCTCAAATGTAACATACAGTCTTGTACTCTTAACCCCTTCAGGACTGGCGAAAGGAGAAAAAAACATTTTCCCAAGCCCGCGCATATCGAGAGTATACGTGTGCATGGGACCAGGCAAATTTAAATGCAAAGCCTAATTTCATTTAAAAATTCATATAACATATTTAATGCAATCAAATACACTAAATTTTACAATTTACTATCACTGGTAATATCAGAATGTACAGTGCAAATATTTTTGCTATATTAAAAAAAAAATTTTTAATAAAAAGTACTCCTTTTGCCATGATAATTAAAATAAAATAGATGGAAAACTTACAAAATGCTTTCTGACAAATCCCAAACGATAAATATACTCTCACATAGACTTGTTTAGGCTCGAACTGATACAAATCTTTTAAATAACATCTAATATATCTTTTTTTTATTTTTAATAAATCCTTATAGCTTTCTTAGTATTATGTTTTCTGTTATGGTTATGACAACTCTGGTTACAATAACATCGTTTGTTGTTTTTATTAGGAAAAGCTCAGGGGAGTAGTCGTGAAAATGTCTTGTTAGTTGTGAAGAGGCTGATTGTAGACTTTGAAGTGTTGAATAATTTTGTGATTATCTGCAAACTCCTGAATATTTACTAGGGACCTATTTCACTGGGTTTCCATTTCCCGAATATTTGCATCACTGCACCACAAACAACATCAGTGAAAAGTCCATTTTGACAAGGGTCATAACATATTTTTCAATCTCGGAAATAAATGAGAAAAGAGTTGACAGCTCTGGGGAATTTCTTGATATGTTTTGTAATAACCCGGGAAATTAGTTTGAAAATTGACACAAAAATTTTGGTGATTTAGAAAGTTTGAGATCCAGGACAGGGCTTTTCATTTAATGCCGAAAACACCAAAGCACTTGTTCAACAGCTTATATTTCCATACCCTATCAGAGGCCTTTGACAAATCTAAAAATGCTGTAATGGTGTGTCTCATTGGTTTGTGATTCTGAGAATCTAACACACTGGGTGAAGTATAAAATTTGGTCAATAGTAGAGTGACCCTTACAGCAAGCAAATTGCTCCAGGGGCATTGAGTTATTAGTGTGTAAATGGCGAGTCAATCTCCGTAACACCATGCTTTCCATTAGTTTGCAAGTGATGCAGGTAAGAGAAATAGGACGATAATTTGCCTTAAGACCGGCATTCTTGTTGGGTTTATGAATGGGAATAATGATAGCAGATTTCCACTGTCTTGGCAACTTGCCAGTTTTCCATGGCAAGTTACATATGTATAAAAGTCTTTCCCTACCCATAATTCCAAGGTGTTACAAGAAATGACCATGGATACTATCTGGACCAGGGGATTTGTTGGTGTCCAAATTTTGAAGGACATAAGTTAGTTCAGGTAAGGTGAAATCACAGCATTGAATAATGGGTTATGTGTTGGCCTTTCCCTACAAGATTTAATTTGATCCCTGGTAACCCTGGTCAAGTGTTTGTCAGAACACTGAGAACTCGGAAAGCAAGCCTACTTTTATTTGTGTAGTGCTGAGCCAGGGCCTCTGCCACTTCCTTATCATCCACCAAGACATAACCATTATCTTTAATGACAGCATTAATTTCTTTGTTACAAGGCTTTAAGTTATCAATCTGCTTGGCCAGTTTCCATAATTTAGTATTTGAAGTTCTGTAGTCTAACTTTTCACATAGATTCTGCCAGTTTGATTTTTTGACCTGTACATAGATTTTCTTAATTTCAGCGTTCAGCTTACTCAATTAAATTTTTTTGTTCAAGCCACCATTTTGGGCAATTATTTTTAAGAGTTCAGCCCTTTGAGCAATCAGTGGCTTAATAAGGTCTGAATTGTGGGCAAAGAAAGAACAGGTCTGTTTACTTTTCTCCCAGGGATTGAGGGCTTAGCAGCTGTAAAAGTGGAGTGCTTAAAATGGTACCATTCCTTTTTCAAGTTGTCTGAAATAGGTTCTTGCAATATAAGATCGTTAGAGATATTTTCAAGAGATCGGCTTTCTTAAAATTCCAGTGAAGGTTCTTCACACCAGTACGATTGACTTTAAGATTGATTTTGACTAAAATAGGAAAGTGATCGCTGCCGTTATTGTCCAGTACTCTCCAGGAACTATAAGAAAATATACCAGGACTTATAAAATGTCAAATCCAAGACATCAGTAGAACTGTAACTGGTAAGAGCAGAAAGTGCGAGTGCCATCATTTAAAGACAAGAAAGCCTTGTCGTAGATTAAGTTACTAAGTTTCGAACCGGAGAGGAAACATTCCCTTCCTCTTATGTTTATAAAACAAAAACCATGTGTATGCGAGTAATATTTCTCTCATTCCATGAAGAAGTCAGATCTACATGTATCTCAAACCTTATGGACATATAGTGCCATCTATTGCCAAAAAATTTAGCGTAAAAAACGTTCCAAACTATATGCGACACTAGGCAGTTGTCGGTGTTTCATGCTGGCACGGATACGTGACGTTTGTCCCAAAGGTGTTAAACTCTGTTTTCTGTAGAATTATTATAAACAATAAAAAGATGCATTTACAGAAAACTTTTTCAAACAATAGGTTATAATATTTATATAATTGTGTTAAAATATTTAATTTTTTCATGTATTGTTTGAAATGGCTTATACTTGATGTGTTCATGAATAATAATCTTGTGAGGTGTTCATATTATAATGTTGACTTGAAATACAATTATAAATTCATGAAATTGTTTCTTGAAATCATTTTTGTTATCTGTTAGTAATGCACTTATTTTCTAGAATTTTTATAAAATTGATATATATGTTTATGAATTTTGTGCTAAAAATTCCTCTATTACAAGAATTACTACCTCCATGTAAATTTTATCTTCTGTATAATATAAAGAAAAGTGAAAATTATGTTTAATATAACGTTATTTAAGTGCTGTATTTATTTGCTAAGAATTTTTGTAAAATTAATAATTATTTTAAAGATTTTCAGTTGTAATTAAACAAACTGATTTTTACTTTAGGCGAGAGGTATTGTTTTAGCTGATGAGAATTTTGAAAATTCCATTGTCCATCCAACGTTGCAATATGCTCAAGTTCATTTGAAAGCTGGTAGATTAGTATGGCCTGTTCTTTTCATGTACCCAGAATATGGAACAACTGATTATATTCATGAATTCCATGAAGATGCAAGGTTAATATATAATTATGATTTGATTTAAAAATTATTTACAAGAGTATTTTTTTGTTGTCTATATATTCAATACAAAACTGCAAGAACAAAAGAAAACTGACTTTTTAGATATTTATAATATAATCTTTTTAAAAAATGCATGTGTTTTTTATCTATAGATATTAAGTACAGTTGTAATGCCAAAAAAAGAAAAGGGATCATGTATAATAACTTTTCCACAATTTTCATTGCAATTGGATAAAAATGATTTCCATTTTTCTAGTTCAAAGAGAACTAAAATAAAGTATTAATGTTGTTCATTATCTTCCAAAAAAAAAAAAAAATTCCCTCTTAGGAAAACTTGTTTTTGTAGAATTAAGTGGAGGGAGGTTTAAAATAGTCCTATCTGCAAAACTTTTCAGATCTGATCATTCTTTCCAGAGATATTTGGAAAAAATGTTTGAAGGCAATTGTTAAGTTTACTTTATAGTAAACTCAACAATTCATGTTGCTTTTCCCTGTTCTTAATGCAGCAGGGTTAGTAAAATGATAATTAAAGTATATAAAAACTAGTGTATGGTCCACAAATGCAAAAGGGAAAAAAATGGAAATCGAAAGTTCTAAGAACATTTTTTAAACTGATCTAAGGAATTGTGTGCAACTTTGGAATTAGGGGTTTCAAGATATATGAATTCCAAATAATTATTTTTCAATTATTTATTTTTTTAAATTGGAATTATATTATTTATATCAATTGGTTGTACACTTTTTAAAAATTGTTAAATATATAAATTTTGATTATCAAAAATCTGAGATGTCTGGAGAGAATTTTTTAAACCCTTATAACTCAATAATTGCTCATGAAAATTTTACAAAATTTGAATTAAAGAGAAAAAATTGATTAATCTGGGGAAAATTGGGTTTTATAATGGATAAATTATTTTTATTTGTTAATACAAACTTACTTTGACACATAATTTAATTCCCTTTAAGCCTTTCATATTGGTTCATTTTTGTTGAACTGCAATGAGGATCAAGGAAGTTATTAAAATTGATCTCGCCCCTTTTAACACTCTTGCCAACTTAGACAGCTTTTCCTTTAAATTTAAGAGCCATGAATGAAAATGTTAAAATTCATAAACTTTAAATTAATTATTGAGTATATGTATTGCTTATATTTTATTTTCAATTAAAGACATAAAAATTATTAGTTTGTAAATCAAAAGAAAACAAAGCAAACAATTTGGATTTAAACTTGTGGCGGAATCTAAATAAGCCAGTAACAGCCTCCGGACAGGAGTGATCACTTTTGTCTAGTGGTAAGTTACGCGCTTACGAATCGGAAGGTACCGAGTTCAAACCTCCGATATTGGTGACCTCTGCTGAAAAGAAAAATGCAAAATCTGATGTGTCATGGTGCCATCTACCTGCAAGAAGAGCAAGCAAAGTTGCCAGACTCACTTGGCGCAGCAAAAGTCACCGGACCCACTCGGCGCAGCAAAGTAGTCTCGCATATGACGCAATCAGCAAAAAGCCGTCACAACTCATGACGCAGCAGCAAAAACACACTTGATTAAACAAATACATCGTTCGTTCGCCTATCCACCGACTCACTGGTGGGGGAGTACTGTGGCGGAATCTAAATAAGCCAGTAACAGCCTCCGGACAGGAGTGATCACTTTTATCTAGTGGTAAGTTACGCGCTTACGAATCAGAAGGTACAGAGTTCAAACCTCCGATAAACTGAACAGATAGTGTGTTAGCTAAATGGTTGAAAAACTCTATTGTTTGATTCTGATGGGGAATTTAAAAATAAGTTTGCAGTTGAGCTGCCAATCAATAGGGAAGAAGCGAAAAATAAGGGACCTAAGTGAGGTAGAAAGAGAAGATAACAAAAAGAAAGTGTAATGCACCAGATTTGATAAATATATGGGAGAAATTTAGATGTTTTATCTGATTAAATCTGTTGTCATCACCTTGATTTGTTTATTATTCTTCACTTCAGGTTTGTTTCTTTGGTGAAAATGAGTACTATATTATTTCTTAGGAATGTTTTTTTGCTTTCATTTTTCACTGCAATATATGGGTAGTTGAGGGAATATGCTAATGTTGTATCAGATCCTATTCTGTTCTATCCTGACTTAAGGAGGAAGGAATTTTGGGTGCTTTTGAATGCAAGATCGTAAGAAGTGTTTTTGGAGGAATTCAGGAAAATGGTATCTGGCACAAAAGACACTTCACCAAATTATACTAAATGTTCAGAGTGCCAGATGTTGCTCATTTCATTAAAACAAGTCAACTCGATTGTTCTGGATATGTTATCTATATGAACAACAGTAACACTATGAAAGAAATCTTTGTAGTTAGACCATTTACATGAAAAAAAGGAAAACCTAGACTTTGACGAATAGATGCAGTAGAGGAGAATTTTTGGTTTATATTTAAGAACCTGAGGAGTTTTGCTGCCAGTGGAGGTGGTTAGAAATGTCTGATTCAGAAGGCTTTGGCTCATCCTAGGCTGTTGCACCATGCCTATGATAAGTTGAGAGAATGGTTTAATATATAATAGAAGTGTGTTGTTTTGTAATTCGAGTTGTGCTTTTTATTAAAATTAATCTATTTGGTTATATATAAAGTGCATAGTGAGACCAACTTTCTATTGTGGCACTAATAATTCTAGCTTTCCTTTGCGATATTTCAAGTTCATCATGTAGAGAATTTAGTTTTTTAAGGCTAGATGGAATAATTTTATCGTGTCACCAAATTTGCATACTTCCTAAATTTTTTGCTGTGGAAGATATTGACATTTTGAATTGTTCGTTGTTGAGCAAGAAAAATGGGCTCTGTCCCAAAATCTATCTAGGGCTGTTAAGAAACAGAAAAAACAGCAGTTTGTGGTTATGTTGTGTAATAATTGATTTTAAAGGTTTGTTGAGGAATATATTAAAGATAAGAAAGGGAATGGCATGGTTGATATACCTGCAAGGGGAAGAAATGCTGATAGGAAAAACATTTTTTTAAAAACTTTTTTAAAGTTCATAAATGGTTTACAAAAAAAAAAATTTCTTTAGTTATTTACTATGCATAAAAATTTGAAGTGGATGTATTTCAATGAATAATTAAAATCAAACTTTATACAAATTTAATACTATGCAAATGCATTTAATGTAAAATATATTAAGAGAATTAGCTCTATTCTAATAATTTATTAGAATAGTTTCTTATAAATTATTAAATATATAAGAAATTTAATATTTTGTGTTTTATATATAAAAGTAATATGAAATTTTTATCCTATATATCTTAATAATTCTATATTTTTTGGTAACTAATTTGTATGTATGTTTCTTTTTTTATGTATATTTTATTTTTATTTTCCAGTTTGCTTGACCATTTAAATATTATGTTTAAACCTGATGAACCACCAGAATGGGATAGCAAACATGAGTACATAGTTGAAAATCTTCAGGTATGGATTTTTATTTATGTATTGTGTTTTTAAAAGTAAATTTAAAATCACATTAAGAATACATCCATTATACTTACTATATGAGAATCTTTCTTTTATGTATATATATATTTTTTAAAATTTAATTATCAACTGTACATAAATGAAAATGTGATACAACAATGATATGTTTCTTTGAATTCATGAGTATAAGAATATATGTAAATAGGAAACAGCAGATTTATATATTGTGCTGTACTTGGTGCTAATTCATACCACATATACAACTTAGTTTCATGTGTAATATTTGTTAATTAATTCTATTCATTGTATTAATAATATTTATTCCTCATAAATTTTTTTATATTTACATAATCCGCCCCCCTCCCCTTATTAATATTTCTTTTTTTAGCATAACTCTTTATCAATCATATAAATCTTATTTTCTTTTATGTGCTTGAAATTAATAGATAATTGATAGTTTTGAAATTAATAGATAATCTCAAAACAAGTTAATTGGGAGTGAGGCATTCCTTATAATTTTGTGTTGATGGGTGCCCAATGAAACAACAATATAGAATTATGTCTTTTCCAAAAGTTTTTCTTGTTCATATAATTCCTTATTTTGTGAAAATATATAATATCCCCCCCCCCCTTTATTTTTGGTATTTAATTTTATTGTAAATAGTTTTGAACAATGGTATAAACTATTCATAGAAAATGTAAGGAATAATTTTTTAATTTATTTTATAGTTTTGTAGATGCTAATAAAGCTTCCAAAAGTAAAGCATTTCATTAAATAATCTTAAATAATAAAAAAGATTGTTAGACACAGAGTCGCATTGCTGTAGAAGCATTTAACATCATTAGCAGTCAGTTACAAATTAAGAATGGAATATCTTATTTTCATGAAGTAATTTTTCTACAGTGAATAAATTGCCAAGTAATGGCAACAACATGTCAACATAAAACTTTATACAGCCTATTTTATTATTTTTAGAGGAAAATAAAGATTATATATTTATAATCATTGTACTAAAAAAAAAGTTAACTCTGATATGAAACTTTAATGTTTGCTAGTCACCTGAAATTTGTAAGCAGAGATTCAGGCTCCCAAGATTTACTTTATAAATATGTAAGCTTTCAAGCTTGTTATAAATAAATGCCTTATAGTAAACGAAATGTATTGCTTAGTCAGAAACATTGGGAAAACTGACTAGTCTCCTCCTAAAAATATTTGATTGTATACATTGATCGTTGGATTTGAAGATTTCATTACAATATAATTAAATAATTTAGTTTCCTTATAGTAAAAGCTTAGAAAAGAAATCTTGGATGGTGATAATACAAAAGTCTTAAAAAATGTTAGAATTTTAAGATGAAGTAATGAAAACCAAAAAATTTTCATCTTGGAATACTTAATGAAAAATAACTTAAAGATGCTGATGGGGAAATTGAGAGAGATGATGGGTGATGATTGTGAGTGAGATAAGTTTCTCATAAGATTCATCGTAGATTTTCTTGTAAGTGATGCATATAAACTTCCCCACTGAAAGAAAGTAGGATGTAATGATTCAATCAATTGTGGGACCAAGCTATAGAGCCTACTTGACTAAGTATTATTGCATTTCTTACTTTCCATAGGGTGGAACAGTATTTACTTTGCATTAAGTGTGAAATTACATTTCTCCAGAGATAAGGTTTTCTCTGTCAATAATTGTTGAAGTATTACTGATGTTTATCTGGATAAGTAGCATATGGTTTTACATTTATTCTCGTATGTAGATTGTAAGTTTTAAATTTATCATCATTTTTAAATTACATTCATTTATGAAAAGTACATTTTTCAGGATCGGGATGCATCACACTGCCAAAAGACTCATTTAGCAAAGTCTTAGTCATAAGAGCAATACTTTGCATTCAGTGTTTGGATTTGTAGAATGTAGTGTAGTTGCAACATTTTATCCTTTATATTTTGTTTTATATATTTATTTTATGTTATAGAGTATGGCACTTCAAGGATATGGGTGATTTTCCTTAATTTTCTTTGTATTCAGAATCGTATGTTCAACAGCAAATATCGTAACAAATTGTAAAGGCTACTCACAGAAGTTTTAAAATAAAAGTTATACTCATCATTTTGTTACAAGATCCTGTTTCGTACAAATATTGATGCAAATGTTCAAGAATCATTATACAAATATGTGTTGCATACATGGAGTTTTCTTTATGTGAATTGATCTAACATTCAGTGTGCAATTACTAACTGTGGATACATTTTATGTGCTTGAAATTGTAATAATTTTATTTTCTGTTTATGTGTGATAGATGTTTTAAATTTCTACAAAAATTAATATCTTTTTGTCAAAAAAAGTGTAATAATGCAAAAGATTGAAAAAAGGTTTTTTATCCAATAAAAAAAAACATGCATTCTGAATTATAATATTTCATGTATCTCAAGCTCTGTGTTATCTACTAAAACTCCCACTTTAGCTGTTAAAAAATATAATTGCACTCACAAATATATATTTTTATTAAAAGTATTTGTGAAATAATAGTAAAGTGAATATGTTTATGAAAAATTTGCAATTTTTTTACTAAAGGAAGAATTGTTTGATAAATGCAATGCATTTGATTATTATTTACAATGCTTTTACATTGTTTGTTGATGAAAACTTTATATATTTTTTTATTTTTAGGTGTATTTCTCTGATGTATTATGTATCATTCCTGTGAAAAAAACAAAAACTCTTGCTCAGATTTTGAGACATAAACGGTATTACAGTTATTATTTGTTTAAAAGATATGATTATTATTTATTTTTGGAGAGATTAAAGTAGTTAATTTCTTAATATTTAAATAGTGTGAATCTAAAAAAATATCAATGTTAATAAGTTTTTTTCATTAGAATCTTTATTGGTCACTAAAAAATTGAAAATAGCTTTCATATATGTATGTATATAAAGCTTATATATTATATTTACTTCATTAGGTTCATTAAATATATGATTTAGTGTATTATGATTGATCATGTGTATATATATATACACACAGTTGGACTCCGCTTTTTTATCGAATTTTTCTCTTTCTTTCATTAAAATGAAGGCAAAAAACCCTATTTAACAAATTATAAACCCCGAGTTAAGGAATTATTTCAAATTGCTCAAATTGTGTAAAACTGCAATTTACAAGTATTATGTAGTTCTAACTTGCTGTCAGGTTCAAAGTTTTTCTAACTGTTCAGGAGATGTAAGTTTTCAATTAATCTTCTTTAAAAATGTCTGTCTTTCATACACTTTCTTCATTTGTTCCCTTTTTCACAAAATTTGTTTTTGGTGCTCCTCTTCATTTAAATTCAACTTTTTAAAACCTATTTTTACTAACTATACCTTATGTATAAATAAATTTAGTATAGCAACATGAAAATTTTTTTAGATATTTTTTATGTATAGTTTTGTCTATGGTCTATCAATCTTGCATATGTTCTGTTCTCAATTGTGCTTGGTTTGATCTCAAATAATACAAATGCACTCTTCAATTTTCAGATACCCCCCTCAGGGGGCTCACCTTCTTTAGGTGAGTACGGGTGTCACAATACCGAGGTGCCCTAGTGATCTTTTCCTTTTCCCACGGGGTTTACTGTCTTTGGTAAACACGGGTTCACGAACCCGGGGTACCCTAGTGATCCTTCTCTATTTTCGACCCTCTTTCTTGTCATTCAATTCATTCTTTCTTTCTCTTCTCGTCTAGACCACAGATATTAAAACAAATGTTTGGCGCAGTATAGCCGAAATCGGCTCTTGCGCCAATAAACCCCAAAATCAATTTTCAGATACACATTTACAATTTAATGTTTTGTTAATCTTTGAGAAGTAGTTGATTGAACTAAAAATTGTGCCTTATTACCAATTTGTAACTGTAAAATTGAACAGAAGCCTGCCTTTTTATTACTGTTCTTGTGTTTGAGATAAATACATTTAAAACATCACCACAAAAAACTTTTTTTATATAGAGTGAGAGATATAAGAGCTGTCACCTAAGTCAGCAATGTTTATAATGCTGCATCGCACATTTTTTTATAATTCCAATATTTTGAGAAAACAATCTTAATTATTGTACAATATCTCCATTTTATATGGATAAGTAATTTTTTTTATGTGTAATTATTTTTCATTTCAGCTTTAAAGTTACTCAAGGGACACCGTGCTTGATAGTTACTGTACGTGGCTCAAAGTTTGATGAGTTTTACAGGAAGAAAAATATTGTACTTGAAGAATAACTCAAAGTATATTTGTAATTATTCGTAATACAAAATAGTGTTGATCATGATCTCTATTTCATTTTGTATATATTAACATAAGCATTGTTCTTATACATATAATTTATGTATTTTTTTCATTGTGGAATAAAGTATATTTTGAGCATACATTTAGTGCTTTTTCTTAAATATCCAAATTTATTATTTTAATGTTAAAATTTCCTAAGAATACTATACATATATGTATGATCCCTATTTTTTAAAATTTCAGCTTTATTTTTATTTTTATTTATGAGAAACAATTAGTGGTGTCATTTGTTCAAATCAGAGTTTGAAATCCTGTGCCCCATATCCAAGTTAGAAATAGAAAAGATGTGAGAAATTTGAAAAGTAAAAGAATACTTATCATTGTTATGTATATGTAAGAATAAAAAAATTAATTTGAGATTTTTCAGAAAAGTAATAAGTTATGAAATTCTGGAATGTTCTAAAAAGTGAGAATTGGAAGAAAGAGATCATTTTCTTTTTTTCTAACACAAGTTCCAGCATTTATTGCTTTAATCATGAGATTACATCTCTAGAACAGTACATAAATTGTGAGATCACATAGACCAGCGGTTCTTAAACTTTTGATCTCTACGGGCCCTTTATGTATCAGCCTTACTTTGCGAACCTCCAGGGTTTCAGTTGTTCTAAGATTGCCTCTGCTTTTTTTTACAGACTTCAGGGTCGCGGTAGCCCAGTAATCAAGATATCGGATCGTGGCTGGCATGTCATGATTTCAAGCCCAGTACCACTAAAGACCTTCCGTGTAGGGGTGCGATGCACATTAAATCTGTCGAGAGCTCAAACATCCTTCCATTGATGTGGTAGTTATGAGAGGGGGTGCCATCTCAGGTGTCGTCCTCGTCACTTGACCATGGTTAAAAGTTATGAGGTCCATCGCCAAAAGCCCTCGTGTAGCTGAACAGTGGACGTTAATATTCACTCACTCACTTTATACAGACTTTTTTAATACTTTTCTTTCTTTAAGAAAATAATAAACATCTTGTATATCTATTACACAATACTAATTTCAAGCAAATAATGTACTTAACTGTATTAATTAGTGATCTAGTCTAGTAAGTTAGTGATCAATTAGTCTACAATGGCACATCTTTCAATTTTCCCATGAGGCTTTTCAAGGTCTGTAAAAAAGGGGAACTCTTAACATTAAGTGAGAAAACTTTGCAGATTCCCTAGGGGGTCCATGGACTACTGTTTTTTTTCTCATAAATAAAAATTTTCATCAAAATTATAATTGCTTTTCGTTTGTTCATATGATAAGCAACCTTACAAATTCACCGAGAAGATGCAGCAATAGTGAGGACATTTTTGTCACTATATCTCCTAACATCTATATATCTTCTTTATGTGTCCGTTAAGGATAGTGTAAATAAGAACTGCTCACATAAACCACATCTGTGGATTAGTACTACAAAGTTTTTCAACATAAGTTATTTCAAATTAATAGCAGTGTAATCATTATTTCCATAAAATAATTCAAAGAAAAAAATGGAATAATTTGGAAGAATATTGTATTGATAGGTATAAAACTTGAATTAAATATCTAGTGAAAGTTTAATATTGAGTGATACAAATTATTAATTTTTTTTAAGCTACTGAAAAGTTAAAATATTTGGAGCTTTCTTCAACTATGTGTAGTTTTTTTTAATATTATTATTATTGGATTGAATTTGAGCTCAACCATCAAAATTGGGCCACCGAGGGTTTTACATTATGCTGGGTAAATTGATTATAAAGACATTGTTTTAAAATGTTTTTAATTAGACTGCAGTTGAGACATTAAAAGTGTTAAAGTAAACAGTATTGAAGATTTTTTTTTGACAGTGTTTGTTAAAATATGATTGCAGAGAGTCAATGGTAGTCAGTTGATCTATGCAATGTTTTTAAAGAGTTTTAAAAGATGAAAACATAATGAAAATATTTTTTTAACTACTTTAAGAAATTTTGTAATCATTTGTGGTATCGAAATAAAAGGTCAAACATTTAACAGTTTTTGATAAAAATATTACTATTGCACCCAAAAAGAGCTTCATAAAGAATTTGAAACTTGAAAATCTTAGTACTGAAAGAAAATACAGCTAGACCTCTAACAAAGTCGCTAAATCCGTAAAAAGTTTATGTGGAAAATTTGTTAGAGAATTTATCTGTCAATATATTTTGTTCTTGGTTTCAGGAAAAAGTTTGTAAAATAAGGAAATTCGTAAAATGGAGTTTCGGTTATATAATAATTCATTGTAATGAAGTTTTTCTTCTGTTATGATTTTAATGTAATACAGTCTACTTTAATTTATTTAGAATACTTTAATTTTATGACAGTCACTTTCATTAATTTGGTTTTTATCACTGTTTCTAATGAATATTTACTCATTCAGAATTTAAATATGATACAACTAATTAAGTTTTTTTTGAAAAACAATGCATTTAACTTCTGAGAAAAATTTTAATTTATTAAAGAAACTGTGTGTCAACTTTGACTATCTGAATCTGGGTGGGTATGATTCTTGGATAATATTACTAGATGAATTCCAAAATCTCACTGTTATTAATGATACAACTGAATTAAAGGTGAAATATAAAAATTTAATGGGCTCTTAACTATGTGGATTAAAAACAAAACCAATTTTTTACTTCAATGTGTAGAAAATACCAGAAGCAGTACTCAAACTACGAGAAGGCATTTTTTAAATTATTGTATACTATATTAAAATGTGAGTTTTGTTTTGTAGGCCTTTTTAAGAATTTTATTAAATAATTTTATGGAAAAATTACATAATTTTCTAATAAGAGAAATGTTCTTCAAAAGCTGGATTTTTAAACAAAACTCTCAAATTCTTTATTCAGTCAACTTTGGTTAGGTATTTTAATCTTTATATTTCCACATAATAATGAAGAAAGTAAAAATGTTAAGTAAATTTTTCATCATTATAAAAAAGGACATGTACTATATATTTAAAAAAAAAAATTTTTTTTTCTGGGATTGTGTGCAATTTTCTCAGTGCAGATTCTTTATAGTGAGGTAAATAAATTCCTTTTTGATGCTCTTTGAAAAAAGTGATTCAACTAAAAGTGAACAAACTAATCTTTAGTTCTGGTACATTGTATTTTCTCTCTTCCAAATTTTATTTTAGTTCAGTAATAAAGGCAAAAAAGCTTGTGTCTTAAAACTTTTTAAATCCTGCAATCTTAACCCTAAATCTTACTAATTATTACTATGGCTATTTTACTTAGTCCTGTGTCTTGCTTATTGTTTTGCTTTAAATTAGATTTACAATAATTTAGTATAATTATTATTTTCATATGCCTTTTTGACTTATGGAGATACACATTTCAAACCATATTGCTAACTTATTTTTCATTATACAATTTCAGGTTGCATTTTTGCTTACACTACATGCATAAATAAATCATAAGAAAAAATATTGAACTTTTTAGGTTTTTTTATGTACAATTTTTTTCATCTATTTGAATGAAAATAGTATTGAGAGACATAAATCCATATTGTGATAACAAATAAATGTCTGGATTTCAGGAAGAATAAACTGGAATATTTTTTGTGTGGTTTTTCATGGATTTTTAAGTTTAAGTAGTGAAGGAATATTTCCGAAAATCTCTCTCGCTCTCGTGAATCAAACGCGGAGTTATCTAGCGAGTCATGCAAAACAAAATATTGCAAAAGAAAAAGAAATTTCTTAGTTAAATACCTTTACATACAGCATGCAAATTACCCTAATTTTGGAGTCAAGGAAATAACAGAAAGTACAAAAATATGTCTGGATGGACTGAAAAAAAAGGAAAGATTCTGAGGCATATAATTACCGTTCAAAATTGGTTCTGTTTATTCACTTTGACTGTACCAGGGGTTAACAAACTTCGGCTGTTTGCACAAATGATTGTAGAATTCTCCCACTATGTATAACTAAAAAATAGTCTTTTAAAATTGTTTTCCTTTATCTTTTATAATTATCTTCAAAAATTCACCTATATTTATATATACAATTAAAGATTTGACTGGTTTAAGATGGTTACATCTGTATTAAATTTATTATCCCATTTTACAAAGTTCACAGAGAATTAGTGAAAATATTAGTATTACTTCTAAAGCAGCAGAAGTCCAATTGACAGTGGTAAAAACGCTACGACGGGAAGACGTTCCGCGACATGATTTCCAGTAACATTTACTTATTTCCATACATTAATTTACTTTCATCCATTAAATCCAAAATTTATTATACATTGTAATGACATGTTTAAAGATTTATTAAGTTTTGAAATGATATATATGGAGAAAAAAAATTAATGCCAATTTTTATTAGTATGAACGCAAAAATTCGGTAAAAAACGTTTTCGGTATTGGCACGAAAGTTTTTTCACGGTGCTCAAAAACTTAATTTCCAACATTATGATGTTTTGACAAAGCATTAAGCCACAGAAATAAATTTAACTTTAAAACTTAATTTATGTAGGAATGGCAAATGTGTTACTTTGTGTAAAGTAGGATCTTCAACCCACGGACCACGAATGGCCCACTGACGGCATTTTTAGCTACCCCTTATTTAAATTTGTGGCAATTTAAAAAAAATTGTCTGCTTTTTGTTGTAAAAAACGCTATTTTTCTGTTATTGATATTTAGAACATTTCACTGATATATTTCATATACATTTGAGATAAAACTTTCTAAAAATTATGATTTTTTTCAAAAGTTTCACTGTATTTGAAATAAATTTAAATAAAAAATTCTGACTGCATAAAATCTCAGATAGTAAGGTCTAAAAAAAAATAAGTGAACTGTTATCTTTAACAGGTTTGCAAAGTATTTTACTTCAACTTATATTTTTAACTTTTTTGAAAAACTGATATATAAAAATATATACAAATCTGTAAACACTATATCTTCCCTTAGTAGTCTTGTAAAACAAACCTTTCCCTTACAGTTAATATCTTTATTTGGGATATGGAGCAACAAAGGCTATTATTCCAACCTTTCCCTTTATGTAAATTTTCCTGACTACAATATTTGTTTGACAATAGTCGGCTGTGTGTAGCGTGGTTGGTTTGTGGATGGCCTTCTGCTTTAAGGTTGCGGGTTCGACCCCGGCCCAAGTGAATGGATTTTCTTGATACAGAAAATCGACAGCGGCCGTGTCGTATGATTATACGACTTGTAAAAGATCCTAGAGTGTCTGTTTGGCTTGGGTGCTCCGGCAAAATGCCTCCCTCTAGGGAGGAAACTGGGCGTCAAAATTACTTGCGGTGATTGGTATCCTCCTATATGGTGCCGCACTAAAAGAGATACCAGCTTCCGGGGAATGTAATAGGTATGCAGTGGTAAAACACCAATCCACAGCCCATTAGAAATTTAAAAAAATATTTGACAGTCGTGTGGCCCGCGAATTACTGTAAATTTATTCATGCGGCCCACGTATTATTGTAAATTTTTTATTTGGCCCTCGAGTTTGTAAGGATAAAGACCTCTAGTGTAAAGCATTTAAATATTTAGAGTGAAGCACGAGATAGTTTTGATCGGAACCACTTCCGGAGTCCCCACTCCATTCCTTTTTGCGCATGCGTAAGCACATAAATCAGAAGTTCACAAACTTTTTTGTCTCATAGACCCCTTGCCATGTTTTTCGGTTTAAAGGCCGACCCCTACTTACCTAATAATGAATTTTTTGCAAATTTATCAACTTAAATGTCTTTTGGACAGCCGGTATTGAGATGTACTTACTTTAAAACATTTAAATTGATAAATGTGGTGAAGTGTAGTGTTTAAAACTTAAGACACTTAATTAATTAAATTAAAATTTAAGTACTAAAAATAATTGTTACATAAAGTAACTGAGCAACAGACAAATGCTTTTATTGTGAGAGAGGAATCTGGTGCTTCATCCATTTTGGTGCTTCAAAAATTGCTGATATACTTTTATAAATTTTACTTTAAGATTTTCTTAGTGCCTATTCCGATCAGTTCCTCTTGTAATATGACATTTGTTTTTTTCTTTCAATGTGACCATTTTAATTAATTGCCTACTGTGGTATTACCTATATATATATATGTAAATATAGTCAAAGCATTCTCAAACCTAGTTTCAAAATCTGAATAAAGGGCATTTAAATGTTGAATGAAGATTAAAACGTCATTTTCTTGGCAAATTGTGTGTGACAAATTGAGAAACTAAGAAAATTCGGGACGTCCACTATTATACTCCTTAGCTTAATTATGGCAAGAAACGCCGAAATGATGGTCCTTGTAACAGCAAATTAACTACATTAAATTTAGTAAATAAATCTGTTAAATACGGGTTAATCTGGTTTCCACTTGATTAAATTTTCTTTTAAAATTAAAGTCATGACCTAGTATAATGAAACTCAGTATCGTAGACTCCCATTTACACCTCGTTGGACCCCCAAATTATTTTTTCGCTGACGTGGACCCCTGCATGGTGTCATAGACCTCTGGAGTCTATATAGACCACTCAGGGAATCATTGATATAAATGGTTCTATAGTTAGTTATCTTGTTACATTAACAACTTGGCCCCTCCCTCGCGAAAGTTTGCCGATCCCTGGACTATATCAATGCCTTGTTTGCAGTTCTGCGTATTGTATTGTCACTATTTGAGAGGGGATAAATAATTAGGTTAGTGATAGTTGGTTGATGAAGAAAAGGATTATTAACAGTTGAGTTGAATAAGTGGGGCTGCGTTTGCCGAGTGGTCACTTTCGTAAACTCCTGACCCGTGTTGTTTCTGTAGTATCGAATATTCGAATCCTTATGCCACTGATGACTCGACGCGTAAAGGGTGCATGTTAAATCTGTAGAGATTCAAAATCCTCATGTTAGCTTGGAGTGGAAGTTTGGAGAGTGGAGTACAGGCTTCATGTGTCATCTGCGTTTCATGATTTAGGTTTAAAATTGCAAGGCCCAGTTTCCCACCTGTAGCTTCAAATTGCGATGGTGATAAACAGACAAAAATCAAATTGACTTTGAGAGGTGATAAAATACGAGATTAGAGAACGAGGTGTTGTAATTAAGTAACGGGATTGGTCTGAAAAATTGCTTTAAGGTACCCGACTACCCTAAAATTGTGAATTTTGTCAAAACTTTGCAAATATTTTTTTTTATGATTTTATCTTATTAGCTTTATAAAAATACCAAGTTTATTATTTTCCGTTCACTAGAACAAAAATTACAAGTGTTTTAGTGAAAGCAGATGCCATTACCTTAAGCAAGATGTTATACTTTAAAAAGCGTTTTACTCGAAATGTGTTTGTTTGAAAATGCTAAAATGCTATTGCTCGAAAATTTTTGAAAATAATTAACTGAATTTTTTTTTTGTGTGTATGTTCTTTATAACAGTAGAAGTGTTTTAACCTTCAGAGTTATTAATTCCTGTTTTATTGCAAAATTTACAGTCCCTTATGTTAACATAATCACTGCTTTTGAACACGTTTTTCACGTAGTGGAACAAAAGCGCTATTAGGACGCAAATTTCGTCTTCGTTCCATATTTTTCGTACCTTTTTCTCAGCCAATAAGCAACCAATTGACCTCGTGTTTTCGGCATTTGGTCGCATTTGTGCCCTAGATGAGCCGAATCATATTTAAATTTTCCCATAGTTTTCCCGAATTTTCCTACAAATTTTCCTGAAAAAGTTCATTGGTTGCATTATTATAAAATACAACATGTGAAAAACGCGCTAAAATTACTTGGCCATGCCAATGATTGATATCTTGTTTTAAATAATTTCATATAATTAAGATAAAGTGCTCTAGTTTTTGTAAAAATTAAAATATCTCTTATCCTGCAGGTCATTTAAAAAATGAATAACATCGCAACACATCGGAATTGAAAATTTGTTCAAACTTTTGGTACAGAATGGGCCTCGTTTATGTTATTTTTTGCAAATTTTGACTAATTTTTTTCCCATTTAATTAATAATAATTTCTTTTTCTCTTCTATATTTCAGCATATTTTTCAAAAAATATACCAAAAAAATCTAAAAACAACAGCAACAAAATCCCCATATTTCCACTTTTTTAAAAAAAAGTTGTCGGATACCTTAATAAAAGACTTTTACAAACAGTTGTTGATATCCTTCAAAATTCATCTTTCTTTACACTGCTGCATACGCATTTTCCATTTTCACGAGCAGTGTTGCCATCTAGTATTACCTTCTGCAACTATCTTAACGGTTCTTAAACTTTCAGTTTCCTGGGCCGCCTTCATGTATCAGCCTGACAACGCAGCCCTCAAGAGGTTTTGAACATCCCTCCCTGACTCCCAAAACATGGCTGAGTGATTTAAAGACTCCTCAATTACCCTTAGACTGCTTCTACTACTTATACAGACTTTTTTAACATTTTTTTTCCCCTTTAAGAACACATAAACATCTATAATTATAACATTATAATTGCAAATATTACAACATACTTAGCATTAAATTAGAGACCTTAGCCAGTGGCGTAACGTACACCCCCTCATCGCTGGGTTGAGGGGGGGGGGAGCTCAAAGCCTGGCTGCTGCCAAGTACTTACCTTTTCTAGAATCCAACTTAGGGGCCCAAAACTTGACTTTGCAGAGGGGCCCAAATATTCTCCATTACGCCACTGACCTTAGCGGACTCCCTAGAAAGCGCTGGAGCCCTCGGGGGTCCAAGAACCGCAGATCTAAATAATGGTTTGCAAATTATCCAGAGAAAGGTCAACTAATATCATATTGATTGTGTGTGGTTTGCTGTTGTTCTAAAAGAAAAAATTCAATTCCTCTGCAATGGAATTTAATACTGGAATTGAAGAACTCAATTCAGCTGGCTAAAAGCTTTTAACAATTTGTTTTGTCGAAATTAAGATGCTAATTTTCAAATTTTTAAATAATATGAATTCATTTTTTACTTAGAAAGCCTTTTTTTCGCTTACTTTCAGAACGGAAAAAAAGTTATGAAAAGAAAGTCCTTGTTAGTAATCAAAGCATTGTAAACTGTATAAAAGTTTGTTGCTGTTATTGGTTTTATTTAAATTATTGGTCCTCTCTTTTGTAACTAAGATTTGAAATTCCAAAAAAGTATTGTACGTTTTTATCATTTCAAAAGAATTTCTAATTTTCTTTTCAAGTAGGTTGACCTTTAAAACCTTGTGTTTAATGCTTTGAATAAAAAGAGCTCCCCTAGTGAAATTTTTAAAACTAATTAAATATCAAAATTAACTTTGTTTTGTAAATTTTTTTTAAACTTTTAGTTTTACATATACAAAAATTTTAAAGTTTGCAAAACTGCAATCGATATTATTATAAAGTAAATAATCGATTTAAAATTTTGTTTCGGATAAGAAGTAAAATTTTAAGTTAATGTTTAAAATAAAGAATCTGTTACTATGAAAAAAGAAAACTAGCGATTTGATTGCTAAATATATTTGTACACATACCAATATTAATCGAAAATGTACATTTTTATCATACTTTTATAAACATTTTTTTCAGTAAAATCTTTATATACAAGGTGGGATACAAAAGAAAAACGAGACTGTGTAGTCTGAAAAAGAAGTGGAGTTTGCAACGACTGTTTTGGGGACGTCATCGCACGCACCTCCTCGATCCATGTGGCCAGTTTCGCCTTAATCGATCACGGTAGTTGGGAGTAGTGCATCATTGAATGAACATGTGATGAGGTATCCTCCCTATTCACCTGATTTGGCCCCATGCGACTTTTTTTAAATTTCTTACTTAATCTTTCTTAAATTTCTCTTCGTTTTACCTCAGTTGAAGGTTTTCAGGCATAAACGGAGAATCTCTTGAAGGGACTTCCAAAAACCTTGTTTAAGAACTATTACCAGCAATGGCAGCACCGATTGCAGAAGTATGTGAATACTGAAAGGAACTAATTTGAAGGTGATAATGTCACAAAGAACTGATGTTGTGTAACATATTGGACTTACTCTCGGACCCGGCTAGAGATGTGGGAGGAAGTGAAGGACGACTCGCCATAATACTATTCAACTAATTATTCAGCACACTAATTATTAACTGACACAATTCAATTATTCAAACAAGATGAGATGATCCAATAAAGAGCAGAGGGGTTTTAACTACGAGAGACGCGAATTCTATAAGATTGATCCTTCTTTTATGAATCAATCCACTGATTTACAATTTAGCTATGGTGACCAATCGTCACTTAAATGTCTTCAACTATTTAATGCCCGAAACGCACTATCAATGTAACTAATACCTGATCGGTAGATATCTTTTCTTATCCTCAGCTTCTCTGTCTTTCAACCTCCCGGTAACACCGTCTATTCATCTATTCACGTATTGATCTCCCTAACTAGAAAACCTATACTATATATATATGTGTGCGTGTGTGTAATCAAATTTCTCTACAGGAGAGAGATGAATAAACATGATCAAACTGAAAAAATTGAAATTGAAAGATAACCAGACAATAGATTTTAAATGGAAGTAAGAAAAATTTAAAAAATGGAGTTAAATATAAAAGCATGGATGCTACAGTATTATAAAAATTGCTGAATAGGACAGCTTAAATATAAAATAATTTATATAAAAGTGGGGTTGAAAATGTTTTGTGGCCAACCAACCTTCCCCCTTTTTGTTAATAATACTGAGCAAAAACCATTTGAAAATAATGGATAGAAAATCTAAATCCATTATGAGAAAAAGGTAACTTACCTGAAAATTGCATTCAAAAATGCAGAGCCCTCGCTAAATCTGAGTACAATAAGCAAGTTATTGCCAGAGTCTGGACCCAAACACAAATTCAAAGCATAGCAATGGCTGAAAAGTAGCACTTAGCAAAAGTATGAAAAGAATAGAAGTAATAAATTAAGAATTGTAAGCATACTTATATATATATATATATATATATATATATATATATATATATATATAGTAACATAAAATGAAAGAAGTACATGGCATCATAAAATTGATAATATTAATATATATATAACTGACCTAACATGCGTATCACGGTTTCTTATTCCAAAAGGGTTGGTTGTGAAGGATAGCCCAAAGATTTCCTAAGAGGATTTGTGGACGGACGCGTATAGATCCGTCACATCTGTAAGTACAATAATTTATTGGACCAATTTCGTTTTTTCTCTGTGTCACATCTTCGTATTGACAGAAAATTCAGAACTAAATGTCAAACTTGATTTCGAACTCTTTCATACATTTTTTCCAAATAAATATTATAGAAGCGTGTAGATAATCCGATGCATGATGAGAATTGTATTGATTATTCTCACCCCCAAATTTTTTTAAAAAAAATGCTGACGAACGTTTATTTGTTTTAACTAATTAAAAAAAGAAGCTAGCCTTAGGTCACATAAGTAAAATAGTGCGGGCTACGAATTTTCGTTTTTTTTTTATATATATATAAATTTTGCTTACTTGTAAATTAAGACAGTTAAATAAATCATAGGTAAATATACAAACATTTTAGAATAAATTTCGCTTCATTCCATTCAAAGTTATGTCTGACATTTTTTTTGTTCTGAAAAGAAAGCTTTTTTAAAATCAAACTTACAGAAGTAATTTCAAAATTTGAGGGTATTTAAGTGATGGATATTTAATTGCAGAAACTCTTCAATGTTTGAAAACACAGTCAATAGTATTAATATTTATGGGAATAAGTTTTATTGGAACACAAAAAAAAATGACTTGGATGTATCTACCCCGGATGTATATATATATAAGCTCCTATATATATTCTTTCTTTAAAAAAAGAAAGAATTATGAATTGTGATGATTGGAATAGGGACGAAAAAACTATCATTTTCCATTCCATGTTCAAAAATATAATAAAATATTTTTAAAAAAAACAAATAAATTTTTTTAGACATTTATGGTTAGTTTTCAATTGTTAATCTCCATATTAATAATTGAAGAAATAAATAAACATAAATACTTTATCTATATTCAATTCAGTTAAGATTACTGAGAAATTTTTTTCCGCACAGATGTAAAAATAAAGTCAGAAGATTTTCAGTCACCTGAAAGTTAATAAGGCAGGTGTTTTATAAATTTGGCTCGAGAAAGCACACGACAGTTTTTGTTTTCAAGCAATTTCTCTTTACTTTTTTCATGCACAACCTTCTTTTTTCATTTAGATTTTAAAAAGTATATAGTTCCGTCATGTATTTATTCTATTCATTTGTTTATCTTTTTATTTTATCAATCGACTCATTTTGTTAATTGTGCACCAATATTATTTTATAATTCTGTACGTACATTCTCATGCTTTTTAATGAGTGTATTTAATTCCCTTAATGTTTCATTTTGATATAAAACAACTGAAATAATTTTTGTTATTTACATTTGAATCATCTCTCTCTCGCGCGCGCTGTTCTAATAATGAAAAAAAAAATAAATCTTTTTTTTAATCTAAAGATTTATATATTAGGTTATTTTAAGAATACAGAGTAAAATTTGTGACATTATCAAATTTCACATAATTTGAGTAAATTATTTAGAATTTTCTGTTATTTTTTCGTTCAACATATTTGCAAGAATCTAAAAAAATATATTAGGAATTTGAAAGTTAATTAAAAGTAGATTTTAACTCTTCCTTTTAAATTTTTTTCCTTTCTCTTAGAAAAAGAGAACTATTATAACCTTTGCTTTTGTAAATAACCAGTTTTATATCTCATAGCATACTCGTAATTTTTTTTTTTTACCTGCTGGTCCACGTGCGAAATTATCACGTTTTCATTTTCATTTATTTTTTACTTTTCAGAACCAGACTGAATATAATACGCCCTTCTATAACCAGTAGATAATTGCTTCTATGAAGTTTCTTACAATTTAATTTTTTTTTCCAGTTAGTGTGTTTACAATTGAACTTTGTGACAAAAAAAATATTTTAGGGTTCATAGATCTGAACCAAAACCGGATCACTTCACCTGACCCTTAACGCCTTCTTCATAAATTTAAAAAACCGTCTCCCACATCCACACGCGAACTGTATTGTAAACTGTTTATCATCTCTCCAAGGAAAACCAAGTTGAATTCTTTCTTGAAGTGCTATATTTTTAGCATTTGTTTTTTGTCACTAGCAAACCTGTTTCATATGATAGAAAAGCGGTCCCCAACCTTTCCAACTACGGATTACATATAGCCTCCATCTTTGAAATAATAACTCTACGAAAAATATTAAACTGGATGCATATTTTACGTTTAAAAATAGCTTATTATTCAATAGGATGCAATTTTTATTTTTTTATAAAATTCTTATAAAAAAATAATCACACACATTTGATTTTAATACATTCAAGGCATTACTATGGAATTTTTTTATTGAAGTTTGCGACTGTCATGAAGTATGTTTATTACAATTCTAACATTACATATTTTAAGGAAGTGGTCTTCAAACTGTGTTACTCGGAACCCTGGGGTTACACAAGTCATACCCAGGGGTTCCACGAGTCACAATAAAAAATCTAGAAGAAATAAATATGCATGCAAAATGGATTCACGTTCTCTATGAAGTTTGTACAGGTACAAGTATATAAAGCTCATCCTATTCATTAATACTGAAAATTTTATTTATATATAATAACTTTATTTTGCAACACTTTTTAAGCTTTTAGTATAACATAATTAACATAATAAAAGAATGTAAAAACGTTTTATTTTTATATGTATACTTTCTATTAATTGTGAAAATTCTATTGTTTACTATCTTGGGTTCCACAAGATAATTTTATACTCGTTAGGTAGCATTTCTTGCAAAGCTAAACAGTTTTCTAATAGAAAATGCACCTTTTACATTTGTAGAAAAGAATGAAGGAAAGGGAACAACATATCAACAGAGTTGATATGTTAAAATCTAAATTCAAGCAAGAGCAGTTCCTAAATTTTAGGCTGCAAGTTCATGTAAAATACACGGGATTTCTCACACAGCTATAAATATTTTAATGCCATTCAGAATAATGTGTTTAAGTGAAATATATTTCTCAACGTAAGTGGCTACAAAAACAAAGTATAAAAACAATTTAAAACTCAGAATATGTAAGCAATTGTATTTAATCTTAATAGACCTAGATTTCGACAGTTCATGTGAAAAAAAGCAAGCACATGCACGTATCCCAATCTATACAAATAAATAAAATTGAAGTGTCTGTTGTAATTTCAAATTAGCAGCTTTTTACTTAATGCACTAAAAGTATATACGGTACTCATAACAAAAAACCAATTTTTAAAATTTTTGTCTGTCGGTCTGTCTGTCTGTCTGTCTGTTTGTTCCGGCTAATCTCGGAAACGCTGGTGCGATTTCAAAAATTCTTTCACTAATGGAAAGCTACATTAACGGGGAGTAACATAGGCTACATTTTATTCCCGTATTCTTACGGGAACGGAAACTATACGGGTGAACGTGAAACTGAATGCCAAGATGAACGCCAAATTGAACGCCAAGCTGAGCTAATGAAGTCTTTGTTTTGGTTACTGGCGACCGAGGCTCTTCATGAGACATAACAGTGTTACGCGCACATGATAATACGCTGACACGTGCCATAATTTTTTTTATGATAGTTATCTCACTGTTCAGTTAAGTAGAGCATCGGCTGTTTCGGATGTACTTTTAAAAATAATAAACCAAGGCTTCATAAGTAAAAAGCAATGCAAGAAACAAGAAATTGATAAGTTTTACGGTTAGTTTAATCCTTTCTTTTTTCTTATTTACATTTTTAGTCACATTTAAACAATGGTTATTATAATCCCAATCTATATCTATACAAATAAATAAAATTGAAGTGTCTGTTTGTAATTTCAAATTAGCAGCTTTTACTTAATGCACTAAAAGTTACTAATATAATGCATTAGATAGGTGGACACTTGAATCATAAATTAATAATATTAATGAGCAATTAGAATTTTTCAATAATAAATGCAATACTGTTTTAATAGCCTTTACATAAAGTCCCTATAACATGTTGATCTATTTTAAATATTATTTTGAGATACATTCTTCGAAGCACGTGCAGGGAATAGGGTTCTACGAAAGCACTTTCTAGTTCTAGGGCAGGCATGTCAAACTCATTTGATACCACATGAACTATTTTATATTAAGTTGAGGGCCACGTGTTTTTCCAATGTTTAAAAAATTAATTAAACAAGTTTTGTAGAATGATTATATTCTGATTTATAAAAATCAATATTTTACATATTATACATATATAATCATTTAACATTTCCTTTTATTTTTAAAATATACATGTTTTATATTGTTTTATTAAAAAACAAAAATAAAAGTTGTAATATGAAATACAATTTAATATTTCTTTTAAAGATATTTAACATCGTTTGTTTTCTCTCAACTCAAGTCGTCAAAACTTGGTTGAACATATTGAGCTGATGTAATTTTAAAAAAATGATAAATGCTTATCATTTAATCTTGATCTTTCATAATTTTTTTATTTTTTTTTAAAAAGTTTCTCGCATAAATAAATGCTTTCAAACATAGCCATTCATTATACGCGTAATAAATGATAAAATTTTAATAAACCGATCTACAGATGAATATACATACAAATCTAGAGTTTCAACTTACAAACATTTTTGCTTCTGCAAAGAATCACAAAAGATTTCAATTAATTCCATTTGTTAGTTTTCATTAACAATTTCAATATCGATAGATAGATGTGAAGTTAAAAATTAAATTGTAATTCAAAATTTTTAAAATTTAGAAAATATTCGATCGAATTCCATCTTTAACAATTTAATTTGGTGAGAATATTCTGTAAATTTTAATTTAAGTGATTTAATCAATAAATTTTGAAAGCTTTCAAAGAGAGAAGTTTTCTCTTTATGTTTGTAATAATTTTTGTTTGAAAGCGTTAATATCAAATAGCATTGTAACAAAAAGATTTTTGCCTTGAAACTTAAGTTGACTTGTAAGATCAACTGAGAAAGCCAGGGGTTTTCTCATTTGATACTTAATCTTTTAATTCAGAATCTTTTTCTTTTTTCATCATTTCTCATCTTTTAATTCAGCATCTTTTTCTTCTTTTATCTTTTCTCATCTTTTAATTCAGCACATTCATTTTTTCTTTGCTTCCAAAAAAATAATAATTTTATCCAGAAAATTAAAAATTTGTTTTAACACTTAATTACTCGAAATCCATTGAACTTTCGAATAATATGGTTGACCGAGATAAATTCACATTCTATATCTTCCAGAAATGAAGCAAATCGACGATGCTAAAGTCTACATGCTGAATATAGTTACAATTTTATTAACTACTTTAAAACATGTCTAATATATCCAAGTTCATACCCAAGAACAGTGCTTGCTATGAAAATAATACAATGAAAATTTTTAAAGTTACCATGCTGTTTGCTTGTTTCTTTTAATCTCTCTGCTCCTTTAGTAATACTGGTCACGGTAGGTGCGCTGTCAGTTGCAAGACAAACCAACTTTTTTCCCTCAAGGAACACTCTGTCTCAAAACTTCTTTAAATGCATCAAAAATATCTATTATGCATAATACATGACTCGACTCGACTACAGTTCTCGACTATAATTCTCGACTATTTCATCACCTCTAATGGTTACAGAATTTCGACTTAAACTTACACTTCATATTTTTTTGAATTTGTGCTGGACATAATACCATTTTTTGCGAATCTAAGCCGCCATTGATTCTAAGCTGCACCCCCAAGTTCTTACAAATTTTTGTGAAAAATAAAAAATAGTATAAAAAGGTTTATTGATATCAAATTTTACGAAATTAAAATAAATTAAAAATAAGAACTAATGGGAAAGGAATAATTATTTATTTTATCAGCATTATAAAATTTTAATTACATGCACGCCCCCATAATTGCTCTAAATACCCTATCCAACAAATTTCTTTCCCTTCGATTCTAAGCCGTGCCCGATTTTCAGTAGCATTAACATTGGAAAAAAAGTGCGGCTAAGATTCGAGTAAATATGAAATTCCTCCTCTTAAATTAAGCATTCACTAATAAATTCTTCTTTAGTAAATGGTTTCGTCTGTACTTACGATTAAAACAGTAATAATATATAATTAATTTACTGCAGTTGTACTGTCTTCAACAAATTTAAGTGGCTGAGGTAGCTTAGCAGTCACACAAGGTAACGAACTCGAGTCATATGAGTTTGAGCCTTGTACCAATGAAGCTGATGCACATTAAATATGTCAAGGTTAATTGGTGTGAAAGTTAGGAGAGGGGATGCCAGCCCCCCCCACACACACACATGTGCCGACCTCGTCACTTAACCATGGTCCGTCGCGAAACACCTTCGAGTAGCTGAACAGTGCGAAGTTAATGTTCTCACTCTCACTTCCTCTCTCAACAAATATAGTGAATACATTTTTTCCCCTTTTTTAAGAGTTAAGTTCAATTCCAACAACTTGTCTTCACAAAGTTTCGCAACATATTTGTGACAGTTTGTTTTTAGATTTGTGTCATAGTGCCTTTTACTATGCCTGCCTAAACTGAATTACAGTTTTTACATGTCAGGTACAATATTTTATCCTTGCTTTGGGCATAAAAGTAGTGCAGTTCCCATTTTTCTTGAAAATTACGATGTTCATCGTCAGTTTACATTTTCTTACTCTGTTCTTGAAGTTTGATTATGTTCTTATTAAATAACTTTTTAGTTTAATATGAATGAAAACCAAAATCCACTTTCATTCACAAACTATTGAGTAAGCCCTACATTTTGTCTTGGCAAAATCTTAGGGCTTTCAAATTAAAAAAAAATAATACTTGAACTGCTTCTGACGTCCCGCTATTCGTCTCTCGCTGATTGGACTCTTCAAAGAGAAATAGAAGTTGCACAGATGATCAATCGTAATGCGATCTCTATAACAAATTATTTTCATAAATACTTTTAGAATTTAATAAAAATATAATTTATTATATAGTAAAATTAAATGAGAAAAAATTTAATAAAATATTAAAAATAATTTGCATTTAAAGGCTATTTCTATAATTAAATAGGATTTTTTTTAAAAACAAGAATAGATAACACGTTAATTTTTTTTGTAAATTTTTAAAAGTTTAACGGAAATATGAATTTTAAAATAAAAAAAAAACCCGATTTTGTAAAATGTCTTCGCTTGTAAATGTGTTTGACACGCCTGTTCTAGGAGTTCCACGAATCACCTTCAAGCCGTGAATTGGAAAAGTTTGAAGACCACTGTTCTAAGGTTGTAATGTCGGAAGGTTCCTGCTTCCATCTGAAACCCCTTGTCTACCCGCAGACCCGGCTAGTGTGTGGGAGAAACTGAATAATCAACAGACATGATTTCACACGAACTATTTTATTGTTACCAAAATATCAATCAGACACAATACCAATCTAATTAAGATAAATAATCAAATAGTAGAGCGCGAAGGTGAGATTCAATCACACGGGGATACTACTACAGACCCTCAACGGATTCTACGATAGCTTAAACACGCTCAATATAAACTACGTCGCACACTAATAAACTAACTTCTAATTAAACAAGGCTCACGATACCTGTACCTTTATGAAGCGAATCCTAAACTTAAATCTTGCAGAAGATCGTTATCTGGATATAATAACTGTCATTGGATCCACTCTCAGTAATCCTTTTCATGGACAAACTCCAAAATCTCTTAATAATTCCCCGATCCTTCAATCTTTAGCTCGCCAACTCACTGGCCAACTCTTTGCTAACTCCAACTTGCCAACCCCTCAAACTCGCGAAAATAGAATTTATATAATATACTTCATTTGCATAATCAAGCTTTCTCACACGGCGGTTGATTGAAATAAAAATATTTTCTAAAAATGTCATGAAGAACCACGTATAGATCCGTCGCAAGGTTACTGGTTACATTCGGAACCTTCATTTTTCAGAGGCGTATATTTGAATAAATTTCTTGGTATTTAAGGTCACTTGAATTAAAATACACATATAAAACTGTTTTAAGAACATTACTACAAAAATTACATGCAATTTTTTGGCGAAAAAGTGAAGAAAAAATAATATATTTTCAAAGCATTCTTCCTTCATAAAAATGCTTCTTTAAAAATAATATTGAGACTTCTGCATAGAGCCTGAATCATGATTTTTGAAAAATTCATATTATTTTCAGAAATACTATCAACTGAAATAATAACCGGTATTTTTTTTTAACTTTCTACTCTGGCATATTAAATATGAAAAAAATTCACTCCTAAATCTATGTATAATAGAAGTCAAATTTTTTTTCTATACTCATTTCTTTATTTTTGAAGCTATCATCTTCATACCTGACGTATAACGCGTACGCCTAAATTTCGATCTAATTTTTTGTGTATCCGCCGGATTTTACGCTATATAGTTCTGCTCTCGAAAAGTGGAAATACGTTCAATATAATCTACGCCTAGTTAGGCTCTTGATTGTAAGTAGTTTTAAAAACTCCCACAAATTGAGTTTTGTTTGATGTAATACTTAGCAAAAACCGAGCCTTGTGATGTTTCTAAAATATCAGCATTGGAGTCAAAATTCAAACTAAAAAAACTTGCAGTATTTTAAGTTTTCAATTAAATTCCCATAAATATGCTTTGCAATATCTTCAAAATGTATAGCACAGGTAGAATTCGAAAGTTAATTTTTTTAATTTCTAGAATTATTTGATTTTTGTTACTGGACTGTAACAAACCAGTACAAGGAAGCATTTAAGAAAAATTCCTTCACAATTTGTACATCAGTAAACGGTCTTGAAAGAGATCCGTGAAGAAAAGTGTCATTGAACAATTTGTGTTTAGTGGTAAAACGATGAGCAATATTATATTTTTTAAGTATAAAACTTTCACTACAAATTAAACAAGCTGCCAATCCATGTTTCTTTTTCACAACAAAATAGTCAACTTCCCAATCGTCAGGAAGCAATCTATTTTCTTCGGATACTTTTTATTTTGGAAGACATGAGGAATAATTAAAACTCAGTTCCTTCCATAAAATGAATTTTTTTCAAGTTAGATCAGTACAGTGAACGCACTCTTGTAGTTCCATTGTTATTTGTTTTTACTTATCATTACAGTTACAAATAGAAAGGAAAAATATTTTGCAATTCCCATGCGTACATCGAAAAGTATTAATTACCATAAAAACTCGTAAATTCTCTTATTTTCGGTAAAAAAAAAAATACGGCGTGAGGCCTGTTTATCTGAAAGAGGGGATCATACCTTCTATTAACCAATTTTTTTGTGTGCTATTCTACAGCCACCTTTTTATACCTTCCTACTCCAATGAATATTACGCACGATTATGAGCATATATAACTCTTGAATGATTATTATTATTATTTTTTTGCATCAAATCCACCCTATGTACACACTAAATTTCATTAAAATCTGTCCAGTAGTTCTAGAGGTGAACCGACCAAATCTGTGTGTGAAAATTCTCTTAATTTGAGTATCAGTGTGTATCGTCGATACAATTATGTAATTTTTGTGGACTAAGTCCGGGACGTTATCTCTCGAAAATCTTTACTTTAAATAGTAAATGACTCAAGTTTTAATAAATAAACATCTTTGAAATTGTGTTATTGTTACTTATTCCACCTGATCAACAATAACATCAAATCAAATCCATCGCAGCAAGGGGCTAGATTTTTACGCCTGTCGTTTAGCCTTAGCTTTGAGCACCATGCAGGTGAGAGTACGATTTAGCTCGATTCTACTCCAATTTTGAGGAAGCACACCTTGGGGGTGGTCAGGGGCTTCCCACCTTTCTTCCCCTTCCACCAACCTTACGAGAAGATTACCCCCATGCCGCGAAGGCACTATACATTTTCAAACATCCATGCCTTCTCCCGGATTCGAACCCAGGCCCTACGGCACCGTAGTCAGCGTCACTAACCACTATAACCGGTAGGACGACTAAATTCTATTTATAAAAAGGCCAGGGTATTTTACATTGAACCTTTCAGTCAATTCAGAAATATTATTATTCATGTGTGTATCACTTTTTTATTATGAAAATCCATGGATGTTTTTATTTATTTATTTATATTCTTATTTAGAACAAAATCAAGTTAAATAATATTTAAAAAATTTTTTAAATCAATTCCTATTTTGGTCAACAAAGAAACACTTTATTTTAGTTACTTTTTATTAAATGGTTACAATTTATATAAGTATGTATATACATATGGTAGAATCACAATATTAAGAAACAAAATGGAAAGCGAATTTCTTTGCACTTTTTTATTTTATATGATGTTAGAATATTTTTTGTTTATTTGTTACTGTTTATTCATTTTTTACTTTAATTAATGAATTAATATTTGAAAAAACTGTATTAGCATCAATAGCCATCCATTACAAGTTTAAAAAATGTATTTGAACTTGAATGGATGAAAGAAATTGTTTTAAAAACGATTGAAAATATGAACAAGATAAATAAATAAATATACATAGGGAGAGTGTGAACTAATAGTAGGAATTGAAAAAGAGAGAGATGATTCTTTAAATTATTTTGAAAAGTGTCATTTTGTTACTTTCTTTTTCATTGCAAACATAAAACTCGATTTTTTTTAACGGCCTTCTGGAATGGCTCCAATTACAATATCATAAAACGCGCGTACATTTTCCCCCTTCGCCTTTTCTTATATCATGAATATCTAGCATGAAACATGATTATAGGAACCCTAAAAAAAATAAAATAGCTCAGTACAAGTTCAGCTTAGGTATTCCTATGAAAAATTTATTATGTAAGAAAATATCTGCGTAGGCTTGCATCTGATAGGGTAAACTCGAAGCTGATTATCATCAGTTGACCTCTGAATTTCAATTTGAGTGTCTAACACACGACATCAGGGAATTAAAGGAACTTGTTCTTGGAAAGTATTTCCTGAATATACTCTTCGATGTAATCTGAAGAGCTAGAAGATTTCATAAATAAAATTGTCTCTTAAGAATATTTTTTTAAAACAAATTTCTCTTTTTAAATTACAACTGTGTTTTTCATTTCGTTCTTGAATTTAAAACAATGAATGTGTTTTCAACTTTTTTAAACGACTTCGAGAAACCGTGTAAGAAATATACAACTTAGAGATTTAAAATTGATGTTATTCAAAAACCTGTAACCAACTTTGAAGCTTGAATTAAATTTGTTAATTAAGGAAACACAATAATATTTGTTTCACATGAAATAATCTCTCATTAAAAATTATTTAAATTCTAATTACTTATTTTGAAAGAGTTGTTACTTAATTGGAATTTTT
>BMAO01032056.1:0-22347 GCA_019973975.1 Trichonephila clavata
TGATATTGGGCATAGCGATGGTGGGGTTTTTCTTTCTGCTTAACAGGAATCATGGCTATTGGCTGAGACGATGGCATCCGGGAGGCGTGGCAATGATTCTTCATCTGACTGCTGTAGAGATGATTTTTTTTTGGCATAGGTGAGAGCTTAGAGCCTGCTCTCTGATTGGTCGGTGGTAGCGTGAACATAGACTCCTATTGGCTGCCCTGAAGGTTACATAATTACACTTTCCAAAGATAAATACTCGTATCAACAAATTAAAAAGTGGTGTAAAAATTTCAGTTGTGTTGCATTTCAATCAAAGGTATTTATAATATATTTAATTTGAAAGGGAAAAAGCGCCTAGTAGAGAGTAAAAATGAAAACATGACTACGAAACTTCATCCTAAGACTGTTCAAACGCAGGCAATTATCAAGAAAATGTAGTTCCTGTTCCTAAAGGAAAATCCGCTGACTCAAAGATTCATTGCATCAAAACTAGGAATGTCTTCTGGAACTGTAATTAAAATCATTCATAAGGATTTAAAGTTAAATCAGGTATTTAAACCTAAAGTTCGCCTCCCTTTTTAAAACATATTGCTGAAAGAAAAGCAATTTGTAGAAAATTGGGTAAAAAATAACCAAATGCTGAAAAATGGAAATTTGTGATAACACTCGATGAGGTATGGGTATAGACTGTAGCCAAAGATCATCAATTTTTTATTGCTCTATTAAGGGGAATGACTGAATGAAATAGCTCGTCAATGTACAGTAAAGATCTCAAAGGGATTCATGATAGTTGCAGGATATTCCAACAGCAATTAATTAAAAATCAAAAATTCTCAATTAAAGCCAAAATTAATTCATTCTATTGTCAGCAGAATATTTTAGAACCAATTTTTGAAGAAGAAATTCCAACTTGATATGGAAAAGACACTAATAAAGTTGAGCTTCATATGGACAAAGCCTCGAGTCACACGTCTAAGTCAACTACATGATATTTACCAAAGAAAGAATCGGAAACATATAAAGTGTATCTGATATGATGAAATACTTGTAAAATCACCACTGGTATAGCTACCTCTGAGAGGGCCCTGTTTCAAAATTCCTTTGCGGGCCCTTTTCAGATATTGGAGCCCTGTTAGTGGGGCTGTAGTTACATTGTAACTTGGGGACCCCGTTTCATTGATACGGTGGTAGCTATGCCTGCCCTACGCTTTTGCAATAAACTTTTGTACTTTTGGTTTATTAAAACGAGGGTTAGGAAAACGACATCCAAGAATACTGAACGGGCTTTAGAAAAAAAAGATTCAAGAGGAATGTAGTAAAATTTGTGTGACAATACTAAGAAAAAGTTTACTTTCAAAAAACGTTAGAGCTCTAGAGCTATTGTCAAAGAATCATGGCTATCAGATAATTTCCACAAAAAGTACGTATATATTGATAAAAATTAACTATCAAAATCATTTCTATAAAATGTGAACGACCTTCGGTAGTTTTAATTTTTTGTAAAAAAAAGCATAAAAATTTTTTAAACTGAACACAAGTAAACAATGAACGAGTTTGATTAAAAATAAACGCTAACACAAATATGTTTTTAGACTTGTATTTCTGTCTACTAGTTTTAGCTTGGGTATTATTTATGTCAGTAAAAAAGTACAATTCGCCTCTCACAAGAGATACAACCATCAATAATGAATTTGTTGTAGCAATCCTATAACAAAAAGAGAAGTACTTCATAGATCCACAGAAAATGAAAGTCCGACATATAAGACAGGTTACTTCTATCTATATTGCATTACTCTTCAATTTTCTCCCTTTGCGATCATGCGAAAAGGTGTACGTAATCGAAGGCTGTCATTTATTATTGTTCTGTTCTGCTTTTCGATTATTAAAGCATTTGTCATCGATTCTTCTGCCCCATTTCTTCAATGAGATCGCCTTCGAATTTAGAGGCAAGCCGTTGGCAACGCTCGGGTCGATTGGATATCGTCTGCAGTTTTGAGTTTATCTTTTTATTTCACTGATTCTGGACTTTTTCAAAAGTTGTTTGGATTATTTTTAGATATTGCACAGTGTTGCTTGGTTAGTTAGCACCGAATTTTTTTTTTATAATTTTATCTGAACTTTTATATTGTTGCTAGTTGTAGAAATTGGAGAACGATTAATTGAAGATTGTGCTTCTCTTTTTCTACCAGTTATATTTATGTTTTTTAAATAAAACAAAAGTACGTGTTTCTTATATTTTTTATTTATTTTTATAATACCTAAATCTTTATTCTTGAAATATTTTTCATTATGCACATAATACAGTGTTTCTCAAACTGTGGTGCGTGATAACCATACGAGAAGAGCGCGAGCATATTGAAAAACCAAACAAAAAAAAAGAATATTTAAAAAAAAAATTATTTATTTACTGAACAAAATACATTTTGACATAACAAAAAGTAAACTGCGCACAAAGCATTTTATAATTAGTTTAACAATACTAAGAACAAGTTTAATAATTACCAGTAACCCCATGAACTTGTCATATATAAAATTATATACAAAAAATTAACACTTATTTTGATAATTTGTACGGTTAAAAATTAATCCCTTAAATGCCGATTAAAAATTACGTGATTCGCTCCCAAATGTCACCTTTTACCACCTAGGCAAGCGTATGTGTTGTGTATTGAGGGTAAAAAAGGTTCAAATAAGCAAATCGTCTGAAATGAGTTTATCCTTTGCGAAAGGATCGTAATTCGGAAAGACGTATGTCGGAAGACTGGCTGAGCGAGACGTATATATACGCTGGTGGCACTTAAAAGGTTAAAGTCGTATTGTAGGTTTAGCGCCAAAATATAGAATTGTTGAATTAAACACATTGTTCTTGTATGGAGGGGGGCGAGATGAAAATTATGATTGAATATTGGGTCGCAAATATTGAAAGTTTGAGAAGCACTGATATCAAATTATTATTCTCTACTTGTTATCCATTATTTTATATCATAACATGGTTATATCATAACATCAGGGATGATGATGTTCTTATGGAGGAAAAAACTACTTATTGGCCGAAAAATACCTATACGGAAAAGATATTCTATGGTAAGGAGATCAAGAAAAAAAAAAATTATATATTTTAAAAAAATATAATATAAAGAATATACAATTAACGTCCTCCCACAGAGGGCCGCGGTAAAATTTTTGAACTTCACCCGTGCCACGGCAATAAAAAAGTTGAGGAGCACTAGAATATATAAGGCATTCTGTGTTGTGTCAACATTTCAGAGTTTTGAGTTATTCATTAAATTTCATTGTTTCTATTAAGTGTATTATATGAAAATGACTTCTTTGGCACCAAACATGTTTATTGTATTATTTTTTTCCGGACAAAGTACGGGCCACGGACTATGTGCTGCTTGCCTAACAATTGCACCCAACCCACAGCAGATTTTAAAGCAATGTAACACTGTATATTTAACACCACCTTCCCTTTACTATGAAACGACAGCCAGATTACGCTCCTTGTTCTTTTGGAGGGAAACTTCTTTCTTTCTAAGTAATAGTTCGAGTAAAATTGCCCGCGCAGGCGCTTTCGGTATAAATTGCCTTTCTCCTGTGTAAGATGTTGTAACTTAGTGGGTTTCTCAAACAATGATGAGACTCAAAAGATGCATTAGTAGCTTATTTACTCACGAACTCATAGGTTGACTCACACACAATACAAAAATTTAAGATTTAATTTTCACACATTTTAGAAAGTTAATAAAATTCTTGAGTTGTCAGCATGTTTAAAGAAAGCAAAACAAGTTTGGATGGCATACATCACATTCAAAATCTCCTCACTTAGCTCGCTGGCGAAGCTTACCAGCCTCCCTTTTTGAGGTACAATCGTCTAATCCCCTGGAATGGCATCGCGAAGGCCCAGTCCTTTGGATCAGTCTCGTTGCCATCTAGCGTTTGACAATACTTTCTAGAGGTTGTTACATTGTGATGTGTCTTAAATAAATGTTTTATGTACGTGTTGTGTCCTTTGTTGTGTTGTGGAACTTCGTCAGAAGTAAATATATGTTATATAACAAATCTGCAAAATACTATATATCATCAGCCTAGTTATCAGAAAGCGTAACTCCTTCTAGGTTGCTAATTTGATATAGGAGTGCTACGCGCCAAATCGTTGTTACATTATACATAATATGGTTAAGCGATAACATTACAATATGGTTACCTTGATGTTTTTATCGAGTGGTAATGTGTGCCAAGGGGATAACGTATATTACAATTAATTTTAATTGTTTTTTCCATGGTAACCCTATTAATTTCAGACGATTTTAACTCGATTTCTATAAAACTTTTAACCATTTCTATAGCATTTATTCTTCAAGTTACTATTTCAATCTTCCTTGCATTTTGTGCTACTTTCGAATTGGATATTTCTAATATTATTGGGTGAGTGCCAAGATATTTTTTTAAACGAATTAGAGCTGGGCTTTTCATTATTGTTATAAATTGCACATTTCCACTTTATTTTTCTTTTTAATGCTTTTTTTAAAGTTCCTCATTTGATAAAAATTCATTGAAGGAACTCGCAGTTTTTGGAATGTTGCAAGTTTTCAGCACTTATTAATTGATATTCATTTTAAATTTTAATACATATTATGTAATTATTCTATTTATAATATAATATAATAATTTTTTCCATAATAATTGTTTTTTTAAAAAAATTTTATGTGTTTATAATAATTATATTATATGAGCATTATTATGTATAATAATTATATATGAGTATTATTACATATGAATATTATTTTATATATAATAAATATCATTGTATGAAATTTATATGAATATTATATATTATTGTTATACATAATAATTATTAGTATATAAAAATTATATGAATATTATATACTATAATTACTATATTTAAATCATATTGTATGATAATATATTACAAAATATTATATATTATTATTATAAAAATAATTATTATCATACTAAATTGATATTCATTTTTGATTGATATTGGTTATTTTTAATCGGTAACTATATTTTTCTTCTCAAATATATTTAAAAACAGTTCTTTGCAGTATTTTCCTAACGATTTGTTACCGCTAGGCCGCCCTCTTGGATTCCTTGTAACTCGACAAAAACTACTGCTTGGCACGTAGCACTCCTATATTAAATTTGTGGCCGCGGTAGCCGAGTGGTCTAGGCATCGGATCGTGGCTAGCATGTCATGAGTTCGATCCTAGTACCACTGAAGACCCGCCGTGTAGGGGCGCGATGCACGTAAAATCTGTCGGGAGCTCAAACGTCCTCCCGTTGGTGTGGTAGTTAGGAGAGGGGGTGCCAGCTAAGGTGTCGTCCGCGTCACTTGACCATGGTTCAAAATTACGCGGACCGTCCCCAAAAGCCCACGTGAAGCTGAACAGTGGTACGTTAATACTCACCCTATATCAGATTTAACTCTTTTTGTGGAGTTATGCATTCTGATAATAAGGCCCACGATATGTGAATCATAGTTTTTATTATTTTATCCAATAAATAGTTACAACCATGGAGGATCACAATAATAGAATGAAAATATTTTCGTTTTAAATATGTAAAAAAAAATTCTTTGTCGACTCGTTTTATTTTTCGATTTGCGGTAATTTAAATATAAATTTGAATATATTTCGTATATGCAAAAATATTAGTGAAGATTTAAATAAAAATTCATTAAAATGAAAACCACTCCACCTTACTAAATATATGTTTCAAAGTTTATTACTTTGTCTTCATCACTCAAGTATTGGGGGAAAAAAGATTAAATTAACTTATTAAAAATAAAACTTCCTTTTATTTTCAAGTTTTATCCTGTCATTTGCTTAGATGTTATGCGAAACTGTCCCTTCGGATTTAAGGAAAAAAATGTTTTATGCATCCTCGCTCATCTTTAAAGATACATGTTTCTAGATACATTTCTCATCTTTCACAAATACATGTGATCTAATACACGAAAAACCTAAGTGCACTGCAACTTCACCCTTTAACGACCACCAAATCACCTTCTCTTCTGCATTCAATGACCACTTGATTTGTGTTTTTAGAGAGATCGCCAACTCCTACACATTTACTTCTACACAGTGAAAAGCGACCAAAAGATTAAAGCGGGGGAAGATGGGGAAAAAAGAAAAAGAAAAAAAAATGGCTTCGAGAATTGTTGCAGCTTCTTGTCACGTCCTACTGAAATTAGGAACAGAGTGGAAAAGACAGGTTTAAAGAGGAAAAGTGAACGCATATATCTTTCTACAGTTTGTAGTAGATATAAAAGATACTGCGTCATCCATATTTGCCCACCAAATTTAATTTGTGGACCCTGGAGTTGAAATTCTTCGTGAGTTTTGATCCAGCTGTGGAACAAATGTACATTTTATAAAATGTAAAGACTTCTAGCAAAGCTAAGAAATATTAGAACAGTTTGAAAAATGGACTATTTCCTAGTATTTTTTCGACTTCCATTGAGGCAATAGATTTTAACAGAATATTTATAGTATTCGAAATGATACAAAAATGTTGAATATAATCGAAAATATTGGAGGAATGGTTTGATAATTTTCTTTGACTTCCACTAGAAAAATAAATCCCGTTTAATAATAATAATAATTGCTAAAACACACATACATATATATATGCTAGAGATTTAACCCCCCCCCCCTCGCTCAGCGCTAAGTAGTTCATGATGCTGAACTACATACTGTCTTTTAAGCCCTAGCATTAAGCCTCTTCGTTTTTAAAAAAGAAGATTTGAGTTTCTTAGTCTAAAGTATAAATCATTCAATTATCATTTCCATTCCCATAACCCAAGGGTGCCCTACCCAAGACACGCGTGCCACAGTGTGGCACGGTGGAGTTGTGACAGTGACACGCCAAGACTTACAGTAAAATTTTAAAAAATTTAAATAATAATAATAAATAATCATTTTTTTATCTAATTGTATTGAAATAGGATAGTCTCAGACCAAAACTAGGATGAAAATATACTTGTGAATAAACTTTTTTTGTTATGAACTTAATAAAATAAATATAACTCAAAGCTAGCTGAAATGAACCTAAAATAACGTAGTTTTGTAAGCACATCTTTAAGAGTTAATCTTAATATAGATGATTTTGTAATAAAAGAAAAAGAGTTCAAAAACCACATTAAAAAGTACTGACTGTTTAATAATTTATTAAGAATTAAATATTTTAAGATACTCATTTTTCTTTTATACCTCACCTAACTGAGTGAAATTGTGAAAGGTTTTTTAGCATTTAAACCACAAGATTGTACTTTTGTTTTATTTATGATATTATTTTTAAATTTCGACTGCATGAAATTCGAACCATAATAAGCCTTTAAGAAACATTTTTTCACTGTTTCATTTTTTGTTTGTTGGAAAAATTGAAAGTGGCATGCATAATTTTTTTTTTTTGGCCAAATAGTGGTAAGCATAATTTTTCCCCATCAAATAGTGGCACTCTTTCCAAAAAGGTTGGCCACCCTTGCCTTCGGTGTCGATTGAAGCAAAACCGTTCTTAGCGGAACTCTACTGAAGAAAGAAACATGTTTGTCCAAATTTAAAGTTTATATGTCCTAATTGTTCGGGAGATCTCGTGTTAAATTAGTGAGTTACTTTTCTCCTTTATATAGAAAGATTTATAAATCTATATACAATCGTATACATTCATATATATATATATATATATATATATATATATATATATATATATATATATATATATATACATATATATATATATGTGTGTGTGTGTGTGTGTGCACTACGTTAGTTAATATTTTGTTGTTAAAAATGCAATAAACGTATTTCAGTTCTTAAATTAATAAAAATTACGTATTTTTTTAGTTAGGAATTTACATAATTTAAATAAATTTTTGTGAGTTCCATCTGAATAATTAGTACATGTAATAAAAATGTGTGTAAATTTTGTAATTATTATTATTATTATTTGCATTACAATAGTTCTATGAAAAATATGCAAAGAAACAATGAAAAATTCAGTACAAATAGCTAGTAAGAAATTTAAATCTTCTTATAATGATGTAATAATATTCGTGTAATAATAATTCGTAAAATAATAATTTATTGCTTTTGGGCTGATAGTATGATAAGGGATACAGGAAAATGATCTAAAAATTAATTACTTTAATAAAATTAACATTTTAATGGCACATAATGTCGTTTACATGCAAGTATAACAAAAATAACTGATTCATATATTTATTTAATACGCTTTGATATACGATTTATCAAAATAAAGCTATATAATATAGGCTTTTATTTTAGTTTCTTACATATTTTAAATACTTAATATAACATACTATTTTGATCGTCAGATCAATTCGGATTCGATTGAATAAGTGAATGCTTATTAACGTCGCACTCCAAAGAAACACGAAAGCTGTCAGCGACGGACCTCGTCATTTTAAACCAGGTCAAGTGTCAAGAACTAAACCTGAACTAGCCCTCCACTCTCCCAACTTCTCCACCACACAAACATGAGGACTTTGAACCACAACGTACAGAATCTGCTCTACATGATGGGTCGTAAGTGACATCAGACCTCGAGCCCCCAATTCGACAACACGACCAGGCAGAGGCGCAACGGGGAATATTAGGGCCCCTGCAAAGTTAGGCTTTGGACCCTAATAGGATATTACAAAGGGTACGTACTCCGTGTCAGTCAGACTTTGGGCCTCCTAGAATCCTGGGCCTCACTCCCGTGATGCGGGGGTTGCGGGGGTGTACGTCACGCCATTGCGACCAAGGCTACCGTGGTCACTTGGATTCGATTGATCGAATGCCTAAGTAAATCATTGACTAGATATCAATTGTTTTCCCTTTATTTTCACTTATGAGAAAGATCTTTCTGCAGATCCGATTAGGGAAAAAACAAAGAAAAAGAAAGCGAAATCATTTTGATTTTTTAAAATGGTGGGCTCTTTTAGATTTCTCAATCCCTACGGACCTGCTGTAAGCAGCACTGTGGACTCGATATGGAAATTGACCGACTCCACTCTAATTCCTGGAATTTTAATCTTAACGACTCCGACTCCCTTATATTATATAAGCCAACATATGTCTTACAGATTATTTTTTTACTCATTAAAAAAGTAATAGATGCTGCAGAAAGAAAAAAAAGAAACGAGCCTTACAGTAGTCGCATATGATATGTAGCATCTGACATGTTATCGTGGTAAATACGCAATAGTGACTTTAATCCTGAAAAAAATGAATCATGTATGATTGGAAATAATTTCTATCGAATAATTATATCTTTAATAAAAATTTTATTTAATTAACACAAGGAATAATGCAATTTTTTATCAAAAATATTTATTCTTGTTCAATTTGGGGAAGAGCGGAGACAATAGATTTATGATAACTAAAATATGGTACATATACTTGCGATTTCAAAGTTTTTAAAAACCGTTGAAAAACAGCGTCAGTAACAGTACCACTGTTAGTTATCGAAAAAATTCGATTTGTGTTCATTTCGAACTTGAGTTCATCATTCAGAAAATCTACGAGCGGCTCAGCTTCTGGCAAACTGAAGTTTACGTTAAAATCACTCAAAATCATGGGAAGCGAGTAAAAGTTATCGAGTTTTTGAATTCGAATCTTCTGAAATGCTAAATTTAGAGAAAATCAAAAATGCCCGTTTACTTAATTAGTTTTTTTTAATCGAGAAATCTTTTTTAATCACAATTAAAAATATTATATTGACAGCAACAGGAATTAGTATGAAAAAGATACGCACTAAAATATTTATTCAAATATTTCCATATTACTTATTCGTATTTTTTTAGAATGATGAACTTTGTCACAGACGCTTAACAGTAAATATAATTATTAATATATAGTTCACATATATAAATATAACCTCAGACTTCACACACAATGAACCCTGTGACTTTGACATTTGAGCGTAAGAATCGTAAGTTTATTCTGGATGAAGTCTGATAAGATTTGCTGGTATGTGCGGAAGGCTGACGGCGTAATTGCTACTAGAGTTGGACCCCGAAACGAGGGTAGCGAAGAAACACTAGCAAGCGCGCTCGCTGATTGGTCAAATCAAACAGCAAGCGCTTCCCCGAATTCCTGTTACACATTTCCGTCCCTTTTCACGAAATCACTCCAACAAATATCCAGCAACTGAGAGAAAAGATGTTACACATCAAAAATTATGGCATAGCAAATTATTTATATTAATTAGTATCTATTATGAAAGGGAAAAACTGGCATTAGTGGTTTCTGAAAAATAGTATAGCTTCGGCAAGAGATCTTCTTTCATAGAGGACCGTAGATCCAATTTAATGAATTTCAGAGCTGAGAATTTACTTTCCGCATTAATTTGAGTAGGAAGAAGAGCTGTTACTGTTAGTACTACTTAGAACTTTAGCATTTCAGGATAGATTTGTATAAGCTCTAAAAAAGTGTCTTGCAAGAGCGATCACGCAGAAATCTCTGAAGAAATCTTGTTTGTATTTTTTTTTCATTTTTACTTCTAAATAGTCTTGCTTTTTTATTTTCATTTGCTTTTCCCTAGCCTTTTATATGAACATTGTCCTAATATTTCTGAAAAATGTAATTCATAATAAAAATATAAATAAACATAACAATTAAAAGTTTATCTCATTATTTCTTTCCAATTAACTTTAATTTTATTTTAAATTTAAACTTTTCAACAAAAACTGGAGTCGCAATGGAAGCATTTTTAGCGACTTCAACTTCGATTCCTTTTACCCAAAAATCTGTCCGACTTCGACAACACAACCCTGAGTCATGAAATTGAATTTGGAGTCATTATTTGGTTTTACGTATTTAATTTGTGGCCAAACATGGCAGCCAACGAACGACTCAAACTCAAGTAAGCATTTCAAATTTTTTCCTTATATCCCAACCAGAAAGATGCATTTTTTAATGGTTGACAATGAGGTATGAAAAACGTGCCACCATGAAAAACAATTATCGTGCTCAATTGTCCATTGTTGTTTAAAATTCCTCGCATCCATCATATCAAGACGTGCTTCATACTTCAATCAAACTACAACAATAGAACCTCGCAGCTAACAGTTTTCAATCCGCTAGATCCTTTTCTGTGGTTAACTAAGATTACTGTTTGGAGGCTGGAACATGATAAGATATCATCGCACAGTTGCGCGCTGGTGCCATTCGGTAAACGAGTATTATATCCTTGCTTCGGGACAAGCATGATAGCAGGTCCTTTTGAGGTGGCAATTTGAGGAGTTGATTAATAAACTCGTTAACTCGAACAAAAGCATCATTGAGGGGACACAAAAAACAAATTGCAGTTATCGACCTTTAGATAATAACCACGTTTGGCGGTGATTAGATATTGTTGTGTTGATCAAAATTCCATGATGTATCGGCTGTTGTATCGCGTACCTACAACAACAATGAAATTAGGATTTTATTAGGTGTGTGTGGAATATTGAGAAAAAGGATACGTTGTAGCCTTTTCTGCGTTTCAGGAAATGAATTTTTTGATCGATTAGAGCTTTGGGTTCTTAAGTTAACGAATGTTTATTATTTTTACGTAATTGTTGCTTGATTAAAAAAGTGGCATTAGGAAAAAATTGGCACAGTTCACTTCTAATGCATTAAATTTAGCTGTTATCAGCATATCCTTTATAAAATACTTTGTTTGGTATTGTGTTTGCAATTGATCAAAGTACCATGATGTATTGTATTGTTTTCAGTACGTTTAATCAAAAATTAAACCAAATAGAATATAACGCTCGTGTGTGCTTGGAATTATTTAGGTAGAACGTATATTGAAATTATTTCGAAAAATTAGTTTTTTGATTGATCGAGGGCTCTGACTTGAAATGAGCAATATTTTGTTTATTTTCCGTCCGTCAAATCAGAATTTTATGTACAAAATCAGGGACGTCTTAAGACTTTTTAAGGCCCTGGTCCCAGAGAAATCTTTTTTGAGGCCCAGGATCCCTATGCAAATACAGACCCTACCTGAGATATTTTGAAGTAGACAGTATATAGCATGCATTGTCAAATACTCGTTCAAATGGTAATTTTATACAAATAAATGTGCACAATTCACATTAAAAAACCAGTCACAAACCAGCTCGACCGATGGCTATATTTCGACTAAAAGAATTGAATGTTTGTTTATGGTAGTAGGCCTGGCCTAGACATGGACAGCGGTCATCACATAATAATGCAGTCTTACCACTTCTCCCAGTTGACATGCAGTTTGAAATTCCCTGGTTTTTGGAGAGTGTGTACCGGAATGATATTTGACCAATAAAATTGTGAAGGATCTATACATGACCTTTAACTAACTTCTTTTGGGTATTATTCGGCTAGCAATTTTTACCAATCTTCTCCTAAAAAAAAGAAAACGTGATACGCAAATTAAGTTTAATATATATATTCTTTCTTAGCAGAGTTTGAGAGTGAGTGAATTGTAAGTAGATGAGAATTGGAGTGAATAATGGATATTTAGCGAAGTGGCAGTGAAGTGTATACGTAAACAAAAAGTAGGGAAGCCAGAAGTTTAGAAAACTAGAAAGTGATACGATTAGCTAACTAGAAGTGTTGAAGTCAACTTGAATTAAATAGAAGAGTGCATGAGTTCAGGTACTGTGTTCTTGTTGTACTGTTGATGTCTAGAGTATTAAACTAATAGTGCGGTCATTAAATACGTAAGCTCTGTGTAAAGTAATATTAAAGGAAGAGCCGCAGTATTGAATATATTCTCCCCAAACGCGAATCTCGTCTCCCTCTTGCTCTATTACTGATTTGAATTATCTTATCTAGAGTGTTATTTGTGTCTCTGAGTTGATTATAGTGATAAATAAAATAATTGGAATTCATCATGTTGTATGATCCTTTAGCTGGGTCACAGGGTAAAAGGGATGTAAACGCGTTTCAAAATTATCTGGATCAAGATCGTATTAAGACAATGTCGAGAACGAAATGAGGCTCTGGGCCCAGGCTCAGTTGACCCATGCCTTAAGACGTACGTCCCTGGTTAGAAGGGGTTGTTCGTTTAACAAATACTTCAAGCAATTTTTAAGGAAAAAATTATCAAAACATGAAGACGTTTGATGATATCTTTCTCTGAGTAAGTTTCAATGTGATGTAATATTAAGCATCTTAGGATTAAAGTAACTAATTATCTTTTCTTTGCTGAAGTTACAAAAAACATTAATATAAAACTTAGTTCATGCAAATCCACAGATGTCTTTAATTAATATTTTTTTCTGCACAAAAATTTACAACATAACAACTACAAAATTACAACTTACACAACATTTGTCTGTTTTCCACAGCAAGCTTAGTATAATCATTAAGGTTAAACACTAGACATATCCACTAAAATAAAAATGGTTAGATGCAATTATGGGACACAAAAAAACAGCTAAAAAGAAACAAAAATAAATAAAACCAAAAGGAAAGGAAACATAATAATAAAGGAAAATTAGGAATATAAAAGAAAAATAACAATGATTTAATAACATATACTTAGTTTGAATGATAAATGTCGAGTGTCTGACTTTTCACACGTCCTACAATTTGGCCATGACATTTTACAAGATAAAACTATTATTGAATCAACTAAAGTAATTTTTGACTCTAATTGAATTTTTTGAATTACATACTAACAGTCTTTAAAAAAACACAAGTAATAACAGATTTCAAAAACGTTTAAAATCATGGCCTTTAGAAATATGATTTACACAAAGCTGTAACCTTTCACTTCTGTTTAACATTAAGATGTCGAGTATATTGTATGCTAATCGTGTATCACACATAATCTTTCTTGCGAAGAATAATTTTAAATTTGACCTTCCGTTTCAAAATATGTTAGCTTCTGAAACAAGTTTTGAAGTATTAATTGCTGGATTTTACTTTACCTGTTTGTGTGTGTGTTTGATATCCCATCATTCATTTTCGACGTTAAATATTTATTAATTAATTTATTTTTCTTTACTTCACTTCCTTCAAAGCGTAGACTTTTTATTCCTTTTTTTTTTGTTACATTCAAGTAGCTATTATTTATTTACATTGTCATACTTTTAATAATAAGGTATCTGAACACGTTGAAATGACCAAATTCGGTGCCAACATACACATTTTTTGCTTTTTTATTTTATTGAATAGAGTTATATATATTTTTGAATAGAGCTATATATATTGAATAGACCTTTTTCAAAACATACTTTGTTTTGTTTCTACATTACCTAGAGGCCAACTTACAATTAGTTTTACAAAATTGAAATCACTGTGAATTTATTGATATGGCCCCTATGGATCATAGTAAATCCGACTACTTGCGAGGACTTTTTTTTAAAAAAAAGAGATGGAGATATATATAAGGATTTTTTTTTTTTGAGGTATCAGATTTGCTTAGTACATTTTGAGAAAAATATGCTAAAATTTAGGAGATAAAAAGAAATTATTATTACTCAAATGGGAAAAATTGGTAAAAATGTACAAAAAATAACATGTACGAGGCCCATTCTAAATCAAAATTTACGAACAAATTTTCAATTTTTCAATTCTGATGTGTGGCTATGTTATTCACTTTTGAAATGATTTTCAGGATAAAAGATGTTTTAATTTTAACAAAAGCTAGAGCACTTTATCGTAGTTATTATATGAAATTGCTTAAAAAACGGTGATTATATTCACATAAGTGATTGTAAATTTTGTAATAAAACAGTGATTGATAAATGTGAAGGGTTTAAACACATCTACTATTATACAGAACACACACACAAAATTTTATAATTAATTATTTTCAAAACTTTTTGAGCAATTGCTGTCCCCGTTAAAGCATTTACTAAAAAACTAATTTCGAGTAAAACGCATTTTTAATAATGACATCTTACTTAAAGTAATGGCAACTGCTTTCAATAAAACATTTGTAGTCTTTGTTTTAGTGAGTGGAAAATAGTTAACTTGGTAATTTTTATAAAGCTTATAAGATGGCCGAAAAATAAAATCTTACAAAAGTTAGTCAATTTTGGCTAAACTTACAATTTTAGGGTTGTCGGATACTTTAATTTGGGCCTCGAATTAATTTGAAAGGTTGAAATTTTCTCTTGAGCATGGAATCAAAATTTATAAATCCAACCTCTGCAAAATAAATCTACATTAAAGTTTAATATTGCACAATTTAATTATCTTCTATTTTGTCGTGTCCATTACCTTATTAAAATAACGCGCTTTTTTTTTTCACTGGTCCAATTCATAAACGTAAGGAAACGGTAAAAATGCAAGGTTTTATTTTCAGCTGGAATACCTCATTTCTAACTAAAAACGCAACTTTCACCCAGCAGCGGACGAAACCGGAAATACGCTTATTTTTACTCTCCAATTAATTGGCAACAGTTCGGTTTCTCAAAAGCGTGTGAAATTCGGCAAAACACGTCGGATAAATCACCGGCATTTGCTGCAGCAGTCTTTTGCCATCGCTTCCAGACCAGCAGCACTTAGTATGATGGTATTTGACAGCTGTTGAGTTGATGGGTAAGGGGAGGGGATGGCAAGGAAGAGAAAATACCCCTCCCTTCAAAAAAAAGAAGAAATAAAAAAGAATAATAATCCGTCAGAAAAAAAAGTAAAGAAGAGATAGGGTAGAAAAGTTACACCGGACTCCAGTTGAAACGGTGGATTTCTTCGCACGGTTTTCACCTACTTGGCTCTTTGCCAATTCAGCAAGTTTTTAGAATTTTTTTTCTACGGTCATGACCGAAGACTTGGGGGAGAAGGAGAAGAGGGGTAAAAAATAAAACTAATAATAAACGCTATCTTTTTGGTGTGCTCGTAATTTTTGGGTTTTTGATCTTGAGTTTGCGCAAGAGATGAAGCTTAGGTGTTTTTTAGGCTTTCTTGGAAAAGTCTGATCCGCTGAAGACTTCGGAGTGTACGATTATAGTGTTGAGATAAGAGTAAAGGATGTTATATATGTGTGAGAAAGCTCCAGAAAATTTATTTCTGGTTGTAGTAGTTCAACGTGAGATAAAAATAAAGGTCAATCCTTCTTAGTACGTCATTTTTCCAGGCTTCTAACTATGATGAAATTTTCCTATTATTCAAGTGAAGCTCTGCTAATTTTACATGTTTACCGAGACTCAGAACTGGATGTTTTGACATTTTGGCAAATTCGTGTATGAGTTGTTTTCCTAGAAAAATATATTTCTGAACTGTCTTCTACTTTTCGTTTTTTTTTTTATTGCCCTTTAAACTACTAGTTTTATTTTAAAAGTAATTGTTACATTCATTTAAAATTCGAATGGAATTGCATTTTGTTACAAACTAGAATTTTTACCTTGCGTCTTCTAAATATATGAATAAACTTTTGAGGCTTGTTTAAAATATGATGATTAGAAAACCGACAAAAAACAGTGCATACTTCATCCAATTTGCTTACTGAAGTAAAATAATTTAATATGGTTTAAGAGACAGATAAAATATTATACTTTATTGTTTAGTTATTTGTTGCAACTTTTGTTATTACAACAATTTAAAATTCTTCAACATTTATTACGATTTTACAATATTGTTAGATGTTTCCCCTTAAAGATTTTCGAATTTGAATAGAAAAAGGAAACCAAACATATTTTAAGCCAGCAGATCTCTCCTTTCCTTGTTGAATTAATATTGCAGAGAAAAATACAAACCTGTTTTAGAAAAACCCATTTATATATATATATATATATATATATATATATATATATATACATACATTACTGTGAGTGAGCGTTTGGAGAAGGGGTGTCAGCTCAGGTGTCCTCATCACTTGACCAAAGTCCAAGATTACGAGGTCCATTGCCAATAGCCCTCGTGTTGCTTTATGGTGCGACGTTATCTTTACTGTCCCTCATATATGTGTGTGTGTAATAATTCACCGTAATTTTCTCTTGGGGATTCTTTAATCATTTATGGTCCTGAACTCTCCAGAACTTCAATTAATAATAATCAATGTCTAGTTAAAAAAATATATATATACCTGCCTAATGGGATATAAACCTAACCTTATATCTTCAAAACTAAAAGTTCAGTGTTCTTTAATTAAGAATTATGTAAACTAACATCACCCGAGTATCCGGACCAATCAGAAGAGTTTTTACCAGAAATCTCATGATGTTAATCCCCATGATGATGAATGTTTATTAGTATCGCATTATGAAACAGCACGAGGGCTACTGATGACGGACATCGTACTTTTAAACCACCGTCAAGTGAAGAGGACGACACCGGAGCTGGAGCCTTGACTCCAAACTTGTATACCACATCAATATCCGAAATACTGAATCACACACATTATTCAATGATTCAGTCAATAAGTGTTTACTAACGTCGCACTATAAAGGAACACGAGGGCTGTTTGTGATAGGTCTACTAACTGAAAAACCCAGTCAGTAAAGATATATCAGATGGCTTGACTCTCTAAACTAACACACCTTGCCGACGTAGGTCATTGAACCACGACAGATTTAATGTACATCAGCTCCTCTACACGGCGGGACTTCGATGGCACAAGGGCTCGAACACATGACACGCCGGCCAAAATCTCGTAACCATGACCTCTAAGCTATCACGGCCTACATAATGATTGGATACATGATTAAATATTATCAAATAAAATAAATATTTCGCAACATTTGTCTCAAATTATCTTTAAAAAACAAATTAAAACATAAACATACTACAGTATAAATACGTACGTCTTAAGTGAAACATTTGTTAAATGCATGTGTTATATACAACGTGCTGCAAGTCCGTTGTCATCCCAATAATTTATGAATGCAAGAGCTATAATCATATTCGTGGGTCTAGGTAATAGTAATGTGGCGTGCGTTACACAAAAACTGCTTACAGTGCCACTGGTGGATAAATTTGGAGTTAGCGTTCTTACCTCAAAAATATAGTACATGGAATAATCCATTTAACAGCGTAATTTTTATCAATTTTACCGCGAAACAGTCTCAATAGCACGAGTTGACACTATTTTGAGATTTGTTTTTGAAAAGGCACTAAATTGAAGTACAAATTAAAAAACGGAGATGAAGATTTGATATTTATTAATTTTATCCTGCTTACAGTATATGGGGGGGGGGGGAGAACTACATGTGTAACGGTCTTTTCGTGAGCCTCCTATTAATCATCTTAGGATATACTATTTTTAAATTTGCTCAATTGAAAACTTTCTCACAAAGAAGATGTGGTTTATGTAATCAAGGCTTATATTTAAGCACTAACTTTTAGATTCAAGAAGAGGGAGGTTAGGAGTTAGATGTTAGAAGTTAGCGATAGTAAAGTAGTAGAAAGTAGATAAAGTAGTGATAGTAAGTAGTAGAAAGCTAGTCGAGAGTGACTTGTCGATTAATTACTTAATATTTAAGATTGATAATTCACGATTTCGTTAATAAGATATAACTGAATTAGATTAATATCGACTAGGAGTCGAATAGCTGAGAACGGAATTACGATTATTTAGAGCGTATACTACCAAAACGTTCCAAAAGTAAGTGATTTAATTCATAATTAAATGTTAAATATCTTGTCTACCTCGCTTTTGCTCCAATACTTATTTATAGGTGCATTTCCTAACCTGGGTTGTTGAGATTTATTAAAGGATTAATAAAATACGTTTGTTTTTTTATTATGGCTCATCTTCATTCTAACTCCCATACAGTAATGGATGTTAGAGGAAATTCATCAAACATGTAATTATAGTTTTACAATTTGAGCAATAAGTATGAACAATTATATTGATTTGTACAATGGGAGTTGGTCCGCCGTTAGGCAGGCAGAGAGTATACCCCCCCCCCCCTGCTTCTAGTTTTTTTTTTTTTTTTTAAATAAGGAATGTGCTTTAAGACTAAATTGAATTTGTGACTCAAGTCGAAGACTCATTAAGTTCATTCTTTACAATTCCAAAAATAATTGACAACATCCGATTATGCATTACAATTGAATAACTGATAACAATTTTCAAATTCTCGAAAACAAGTCAGCAACAATTGACAACAATTTTCAAAACAACGCACAATGAGACATTGCGTGAATATTAATAACATTTCCCCCTAAATTGAATCATTCTAATTACTCCATTCAATATTATTTTCTCACAACTTCTGAATATATTGCAATCAATAGAACCCGAGAATCAACGAAATAAATAAAGTTCTGCACAATGGAATTTCATTACCCCTCCAATGTTATTATTTCTGGTGTCCATCATTTCATTGTATTCATACCCGATCGAAAATTCCCAGCGTAACAATTTACTCAATCATATATTTACGTTTTTACGACCCTAGAAACTCTCCACGTATTTACGGTCATAGGGCGTGTTAAATGACGGCAGAATTAAACTTCCTTAGAGGTTTAGTAATTTTTTTCTGCACTTAATCATTCATTGTTGGATCTTGCTACTGTAGGTATGAAAAAGATTCTTTTTTTTAGCTTCTTTTTCTTTAATTTGGCGAGGATGACATTATCATTCTAATTGATCGCGGAGGCCAAGAAAATCCGCCAAAACCTGTCCTTGGCTGGAGCCCAAAGGCGATTTTTCACTCAAAATTCGACACATCAAGGCTCGAAATTATCATCTATAAGAAGAGGTTCCGCAAGAACAATGGGAGACATCGTAAAATGTAAACAAAATGCGCAGTGGGCATGAGCAGTGGTGCGGAAATAGACATTTTTAGTTATAGATACTATCTCTAGGAGGTATCTCACTTTTTGATGTATGACATTTGCTGATAACTATGATATGATCAACTTTTAACTAGTTGTTGTCAAGGGATTATGCAGATTCTCTTAAAATTATTTGAATGTTTTGAATATATATATGTATAAGAACTGCATGAAAACTTAAGAAAAATTGTGATTATCATTGTGATCATGATCAGACAACGATAAATAAATTCAAAGTTTACGTGATATAAATGTTTAGTTAATATTATTAATTTGGTTACATAGTTCTTTATATTTTAGGATAAGACTCTTCCATGGTATATTCGGAAGGAAATGGTTTAAGGTATCCGACTACCCTGAAATTGTGAATTTTGCGAAACTGACATTTTTTTTATGTATTTATTTTACAGACCACCTTATTATTTTCCGTTCACTAGAACAAAAACTACAAGTGTTTTAATAAAAACAGATGCCATTACTTTATGCAAGATGTCATACATTATAACGTGTTTTACTCAAAATGTGTTTTTTTTGAAATGCTTAAACGGGCGGCGCGATTGCTAAAACAGTTTTGAAAATAATTAACTGAAATTTTGAGTGTGTGTTCTGTATATATAGTAGAAGTGTTTTAAGCTTCAGATTTATCAATCACTGTTTTATTACATAATTTATAGTCCCTTATGTTAATATAATCACTGTTTTTTAACAATTTCAGAGAATAACTGCTCTAGTTTTTGTAAAAATTAAAATACCTTTATCCTGAAGGTTATTTCAAAAATGAATAACACATCAAAATTGAAAATTTGTTCATAAAATTTTAGTACACAATGGACCGCGTTTAAGTTATTTTTTTGTAATTTTTTACTAATTTTTTCCCACACATTTTAGTAATAATAATTTCTTTTTATCTTCTTAATTTTAGCATATTTTTCTTAAAATATACAAAATAAATCTAAAAACCTCTAAAAAATCCCCATTTCTCTATTTTTTTTAAAAAAAGAAGTTGTCGCAAGTATGGAATACCTTAAGTAAGGAATTAATGAAAAGCGTATGGTAAACCCAAGTGTTCGAAAGCTCCAACGTTTTTTCATGCTGTAACCCACATCTATGGATATTACAAAACAAATTCTTATAATTCTGAAACATTTTTAAGAAACTAGCTGCTCTGGAATATATTTCGTCTTCTTAAACATTCGTAGGTCTGGAATAGTACTTCACACAACTCATAAATTTTTAAACCTCAATGAGAAGCTGTTATAGCACCTATAATTTGTGGTATTAGCGCTTTGGCAAGCATAACAACTGATTTCTGGATTTTGAAGGTACCAAGGACATGCTGCAAAGAGTAAAATGCTTAAAATAGACTTTTTGTTTATGGGACATATATCTTTAAAATTTCCAATAAAATGATTTTTTGTGTGATCTCACGAAAGAAATTTTAATCATTCTGTAGAAAACAAAAATATTTTTAGCTAAAAATAATTATTTTTTCTGTTTAATTTAAGTTGGACATAATTTTTTGAGGTCGCATAATACATGTCTATGTTTAGGTAGCTTTTTTTTTTTAAAAAAAAAAGTTTCTGTTATATATGTAAATATTTTTTCACATCTATAAAACAATGCCAGTATATAGTAACCAACTTTTTAAGTAAAATATTAAAATAGTTTCTTAAAAAAATTTAAAACTTTGTAATTTTGAAAATTTATATTTTTTCCCGTTTATCTACACAAGAATATTTTTAATAAAAAATTGTTAACTACTTTAGATTAAAAAACTAGGTTCTCTATATGCACAGGTATCCTGTAGAGAAGTATACAAAAATTTGGCCCTGGACCCCTACACAAATGAAGCAACCGCAAACAACCCTTAAAAGTAGGCAGTACATATCACACACGTTTGTCAAATACTCGTACAAACAATAACCCAATGCATACAAATGGCCATGACGTACAATCACACAAACCAGCTGGACCAATTGCCGCCTTTTAAATGAATAAATAAGGATGGTATACGTTGGTAGGCCTAGACCTACACATGGACGATGGTCATCACATTATAGCCAGTTGACATATCGTCGAAATTCCCAGTTTTTCGGAGAATACAACCAGAAAAAAAAGCATTTACCGTTCCAAATTATTCCAATTCATTATCGTATTCCGGCTGAGTCGAGAACGAAGACGCAGGACCTGGGTTCGCGCTCAGATTGGCCCCTGCCTTAAGATGCCTTTGCACACAATGATCATTAATGATGAATCTTTGTTGTTTTGAATAATCTTCATCCTTGGAGAACAGCCATCCTAAATATATCTTCGCATTCCTTTCACATAAACGTCTACAATGAGTCGTACTTCTAATTGAATTTCTATTCAATAACCTTTATTGTATACATGATGGTTCCACCTGGAATCAAAATTCTAACTCATAGATCAACAATAATTCATCGCTGCTGTAAAAAAACAATCCAATAGTTTATTTATAATATTGGACTAGAGCTCCACAATGGATCTATAGTAATGGGTTTTATTAATCCTGAATCAATTTCTATCAAATGAAAAGGTTGATTGTACTTACGTAATGTACGTTACAATGTTTCTTTCACGTAACATTGCATGAGAGTATGACAGTTTATTTGAC
>BMAO01032057.1:0-97605 GCA_019973975.1 Trichonephila clavata
GATCTTGTGCATCGTTTAACGACAAATATAAACATTTATAAAAACATTCAAAAAGTCATTATAAATCATACATTTCATCATCATTAGCAAACATAAAAATTCCTCATTTAACAAACATTAATTACGGCTGTAAAATATTCCATTTAAATAATTACGCGTAGATTTGAAATTGACTAAAACTTTCATGGTAACTCGATCTCTTTTTTTAAAAAAATCCATAAATAATAACCATTTTGAAACGAAAATCGAAGCAGATTTATGTAATAACATTCGTTCATTATAAGTAAGTGATGAGTTTGTAACTGTAGTATATGTAAATAACTTAACGAATATATGTTCATATCTTTAACTAATTAAACGATTAAATGAACCTACCACATACACGAAAACATAATTCAATTTAAATGCAAATTGACATCGATATATTTATTTAAATTCAATTTACGCGGTTATATAATGTGTTATTATGCTTTTACTGCAAAGTAATTTATTAAACTAAATGCATTTAAACAGTGCTTCTCAAACTTTCAATACTTGCGCCCTAATATTCAACCATAATTTTCTTCGCCCCCCCTCTATGCAATAACAATGTTTTGAATACAATAATACTATACCTTTAAAGCTAAAGCTACACATACGACTTTATCCTCTTAAGTGCGTATATAAATATCTCGCTCAACCAAAGCGTTAATTTCCCAGGACGTATATATAAGTCTTTCAAAAGTACGATCTTCTCTGTGCAGTGTCATCCATAAAACTATTCTGAAGGTTTTTGGAATGTAATTAAAGGACCTTGACAGTGTTTTCGAAGGATTTACTTATTTCATGGGATTTGCTTATGTATCCCTTTCTTCCCTCCCCTCAATACATCACATACGCGTGCCTACGTGGAAAAAAGTGGCATTGGGGAGAGAATCACGTAACTTTTTAATGGACAGCTAAAGGATTAATTATAAACCATGTAAATGTTCAAGATAAGTGTTAATTTTTGTAATAATTTTATAAATGACCGGGCCATGCCGTCACCGGTAATTATTAAACTTGCTCTTAACTTAGTATTGTTAAATTAATTATAAAAACATTGTGCAGTACTGATACATTTATAAATGTATTATATGAGTGTAAATGTGTATTTTATTTTTCATTACATCAAAATGTATTTCGTTTGTTTACTTTCAGTAAATTAATAATTTTTTAAAATAATCTTTCGTTTTCGATTTTTCAATATGCTCGCGCCCCCTTAGAGGGGTGCGAGCCCCACAGAGATGCCCCACAGTTTGAGAAACGCTGACTTAAAATCTTTTAATTGTTGATAAATTAAAAGTGTCTTCCGTTTTACACTAAAAACCACTAAGCCGCATTATTTTTCCAGGGTTATTGCTACTGAAAATCATTTTCGGCTTAGAATCGAAGGCAAAGCGTTAGTTAAATGGAGGAAATTGAGTTTACATCCCTTTCTTGGAAAAATGTGACCGCCCATTTTGGCCGCTTGCATCGAATGATCTCATATCCAGTATTCAGTCTATTCTAAGCATGGTTGTCTTTCGTATTTATTGATTTTTTTGTATACGCTTTTATTTTAATCATCTAAACACCAAAGATATCGATAATAGTATCAAGAAGTATTCAAAATGACGCAAGCATGAAAAGGGGAAGCAATTTCTTATACAGGAAAAAAACGGAAGGAGAGCAACGGCCACTGAGTATTTGACACGGATGAAACACATGTACATCGTTGGCGTAGACAAAATTATTTAGTTTTTGCTTGTAAAAATGTTCAACAGTCTTTTATAATTCTTTTAAATTCTTCTGCAATATATTCTTTTAATAAAATATGTTTAATAAATGCATTGGACGGCACGGAAGACGACTCCGTTCGGAAAATGGTGACGCCGGCCCCAATACTGAAGTCAGCTGTGACAATGGAAGCGACGCGCGCGCGAATCCTGTTCGAAATATGATGCTGACGGTAAGAGTAATTATAGGTTTATGTGTATGAAAGTTTTTAATACTGGTAGAATAAATTAACTATTAACTTCTTACTATTCCTCATTTAATTTTTAAAAAAATTCTTAAGGGTATAGGTTATTCTTAGTAAGCCTTTTCCCATTTTTTTTTAAAAAGAAATATTTTCTCAAAAAATGTGTAGAGAATTGGGAGGCGGCATAAATTCAAGTAAATACGGTAGAGGTATTATATTATGTGATTTCTCATAAGTTTGAACATGAGTGGACAGGAGTGGGCTGTATAAAGTAATTTTTTTAAATTTTCCTTTACTTAAAATTATACTTATTTAGCCCACTTAATTTTTGAGTTTCACATGCTAGTTGTAAAATGTCTAACAATTCATCTCAAAATATTGACGCATCACGAAACTATATGTTTATCTTCTAAAATTCACGATCGTAATTCAAATGATTAATTACACATAACCTTTGGTCTCAATCATAAGACACAATCCTCACACAGAGCTTTGTGTGTACCTAATACAGATAACCCATTCCACCAATATAATCAAGGATCCATGAATATTACGCGTGGGGTAAGTAGCACACATCCTCTCAACCCCAAGAGAGTAAGTACACCATCGTAAATCAATGCATCCAGCTGTACCCACCACCATCTTCATTAGCCTTATTGCTTCCCATAATGATGAATGGGTGAAAAATACACATTAATTCCTTCCACTAAAACTAAATTAATAAATCCCCCTCTTGTAAACATCGGGTCGAGATCGTTTTATTTATGATTAATCTCCGCTTTTATTGCATTAACACTTCCACGGTCGATTCAAGGGAAGCAGGCTCTGTAGAAGTTCGGTAACTAATCTTTGAATTCTTCCGCGCGTTTGCAATTCATTAAGAAACTTCGAGAAGGGTTCTTGGAGGATGTTTTGGGCCCAGGAATCTTTTCCCCTTCCGTCCTTTAACTTTAATTAATTGCCTTTTTGCAGAGGGGGAATTAATTACGTTCTTAATTCAGAAGGCGATTTGCCAATTGATGGATTGCGCCTTGCGAAGAAGTGACTTTCAATTTCGGGTGGTAATGGAAAAGTTTGTGAGGATGGAATATTTCTTTGGGAGAGGGAGTTAGTTCTCTCTCGGTGTTTGCTGACGTTGTTTGTTCTTTTTAACCACTTAAGCTAGTGGGAGATTGCCTAAATCAGGCTCTGCTGCCGAGATGTTTGGACTCAGCCCATGTGCATGTTAATCAGGAGATAATTTTTGTGCTCCTCTCGCACTTTACTTATTAAGTATAGGTCGACAAACTCCACGAAAAATGTAATTTCACTGTCGAATAGTATTGTTATCTTTAAGGATCAAGCACTCACACATGCTAGTTTTTATTTTATTAAAATTACCCAATCAGATATATGATATTCATTTTTTTTTCTGTTGAAGTATTTTAAAATAACTAACTGATACAGATATAAATATCTCATTCAATTTTAGCAATCATTCTGAAAAAGATTATTCATATTATAATTAATAAGTCAACCCCTTCCAGGCTGATTTTATTTCTGAATTATAACTCAAACAAGATATCAATCATTGGCATGGCCAAGTAATTTTAGCGCGTTTTTCACATGTTATACGTGTTTTCTGAACTTTTTTTGTGAAGATTTCCTCCAAAATGCAGGTAGATTTTTTTTAAAAAACTTTTTGCAAACAGTAAATTTGCTAGGAAAAATTTGAGAAAATTTTGTTATAAACTAGCGAAATTCAGGAAAATTTGTAGGAAAATTCGGGAAAACTATGGGAAAATTTAAATATGATTCGGTTCATCTAGGGCACAAATGCGACCCAATGCCGAAAACCCGAGGTCAATTGGTTGCTTATTGGCTGAGAAAAAGGTACGACAAAATATGGAACGAAGATGAAGACGAAATTTGCGTCCTAATAGCGCTTTTGTTCCACTACGTGAAAAACGCGCTAAAAATATCAATTTTTTATGTTTATTTTCAAACAGATATATATCTTTTTAAATATATCACCGTTCGCATACAGAATTTCCTCAAAATTATGGTATAAAGAAATTATTTTATATACAGTAAGACCTCACTTAACGCTGTTTCATTTAGCACTGTTTCGGCTTAACGCTCTTTTATTTGAATTGTGGGATTCCCCGAAATTGCAGGTAGTGTTAGGCTTCCCGATATCCGAAGCAGTTTATCTGTGTTTCTTCTTTACTGCAGTGTTATTCGAACGTATTTTTATCGTTTCAAACCTTTGTTGACGTTATTGTAAGTATAAATTTATATAATATAGTGATTGCTACAGTGACAGATATTATGAATTTTAGATTTTATCACACGGGTGGGTGTGGTCATCAGAGGGTTTTCTCGTTCGAGTATCTAGTTTTTCTATACTCTAAGTTTGTCTTTGCATCGGTGGTTCATTTTGTATGAATCTAATTTTTAAATATTATATATATTCTAAGTAAGTCTAATTAATCCATCAAGCGACATTCACTGTTTTGTTTTAAAATAACTTTTTAATAACTCGAGACAAAGGCACAATACACAATGATGAACAGACAGAGCTCTATCAAGCAGTCAATTTCTAAGGAGCAAAATATATATGCATGCACACGCAGTAATACACAGTTCAGCAAAAAGTTTTCTTTGGTGTTGTTAAGTGGTGTGAATTTATTTGTTTTTATATGTATAATCGCGTTTATTATGTTTCTATATTTGTAAAAAATATATTTTCGTTTTATTGTTATAAAAACATAATTAATAAATGTAATGGTAAAATACCTGATCAATTTTCTATTCATCTTCCCCTTATTTACATGATGAGATAACCTCGTTTAACCTGTTTCATATTACGCTCTACTTTGATGGAACGTATACCCTGCGTTAAGTGGGGTCTTGCTGTATATGAGTAATTTACTTGTAAAGTTAGCTTTCTTTATGGCATAAATCGTTAGACTTTGGTTTCAATTCACACTAACTATGAATATAAAGCTTAGAATACCTTGCTTTTATCTCAAATTACAAATTTTATTTGCATCTTTTGCCTTTACATAAACGATTATGAAATTATGAATCAAAATTTGATCGTGTATGATAAATTCGAAAACACAGTAGTACTGCACAACCCCAAATCGCAATTTGAACACACAGTAGAATCTTATTTCCCTTCTTCCTTTTACTGTCTCTCTTTGAGTAGCAAATAATGCACTGTCCACTGTCACGTTGGATTGGTTTCCTTCTTTGTTGGGGGATGTAGTCAACGAAGTGTCTTTCAGACAAGCGTGAAGGGGGGGGGGGTGCTAAGCCAATTTTCGCAGTGCTAGAGGATACACTCGGGATGAGCCTGGATGGTACGTTTCGCCTGCCCGAGTGGGAAGGGGTTAATGATAAAATTTTAGAGAGTTCTTATCTACTGCACAGGAAAAAGTTGTTAACTCTGTACAACTCACATGCATAGTCCCTCTCCAAATAAAACTATTCACTCAATTTGTACATTTAATGAATTACATTATTTACTTTTTAAAGATGAAACTTAAGTTTTTTTAGTAAAAAAAAAAGGGAGTTATAATTTAAAAAACAAATTAACAGAAAATGCTATTTTTTTATTCGAGATGTGCTGGTATATCAAATTCAAATATATATTTATACCTATCTCTCTAAGACAGGGGTGGACAACCTTTTTGGGAAGTGTGCCACGATTTGATAAAAAATAATTAAAAGTGCCACTTCCAACTTTTCCAACAAACAAATGTGGAAAAGTGTTACTTATAAGCTTATTATGAGATTTTTACGCAAATAGCATTCTTTAATGCAAATCTATTAGTCGAAATTTAAAAATAATAGAAAAAATAAGACGAAAGTAAAAACTTAGGTATTTATTTTAATTAACTTTAAACAAATTCAATCAATTAAGTTAAGTATAAAATAAAAAGGAGTAACTCTTGAATCATTTAATTCAAAATAACTTTTAAGTATCTACTTATATATGTGGCTGTTTAATTACTACTTTTTTACCAGGTCATCTATATTAGGATTAGCTCTTACAGATGCCAAAAAAATCAGGTTATTATAGGTGCACATCAGCTAGTTCTGAGTGATATTTATTTTATTATATTCATAGCAGAAAACACATTTATTCACAAGCATATTTTGAACCAAATTTTGAGGGGGTTTTCTGTCTGAGAAAACTCCACTTCAATAAAATTGTAAAAAAATGGTTATTTATTATCTTTCTTACTATTTTAAGATTTTTCAGTAAGTTTCGCGTGCTACTTTTACAACTTCACCGTGCCACTGGTGGGCTAACCCTGCTCTAAGGTGTTTATTTAAACTGAACTTAAATATCATATAATAGAGATGTATTCATATAAAAATAAATGTGTTCACAATCCTGTATATTTTGTATGTTCTGTATAATAGTAGAAGTGTTTTGACCTTCACATTTATCAACTGTTATTTATTGCAACACCTATTTATCACACCATTTTATTACAAAATTTGCAGTCCCTTATGAGAATATATTCACTACTTTTTTAAGCAATTTCATATAATAACTACGATTAAATGCTCTAGTTTTTGTAAAAATTAAAATATCTCTTATCCTGAAGGTCATTTAAAAAATGAATAACATAGCAACAGATCAGAATTGAAAAATTGTTCCTAAACTTTTGGTACAGAATGGGTACGTTTATGTTATTTTTTGTAAATGTTTACCAATTTTTTCCCCATCATGGTAATAATATACTTTCTTTTTCTCTTTTTGATTTTAGTATATTTTTCTTAAAATGTAATAAACAAATCTAAAAACAGCAACAAAAAAAATCCCTATATTTCCATTTTGTTTAAAAAAAGTTGTCGCAAGTAATCGGATACCTTAAGCCTATGAGTTTGATACCTAAAAAATTCCAGACTTACCACATGTGTGTTTTGAAAAATATGTCAAAGACATGATTGAGCTGAGTTGTTCAAAAGCTGATGAATCTTGTCCAATTAATACCGATTAGCAATTTATTAGAAATTAGGGTTTCATCTGGAAGTCTTCGCGATAAATCAAATTACATGGTAGTAACGTTTAATACGAGTGCCATAATTACGATGTATCCACCCCCCTGACAAAAGAAAGAGCGATGCTCGTTGAAAAAAAGCCCCACACCCAGCTTTTAAGTGCAATTAACTTCAAGTGATCTATAAATTACATCATTTTTTTTTATAATTTTTGTGTCCTAAAGGGACATTATTGAGTCTAAGTATGAATCGTTTGGTGAGAGCCAAAGCATTAGGTCTATTAAAAGTTGGAATCTTTGATGAGAGGAAATGTTATTATGTGGATGGCATGAAGTTTTTATCTCTCGGACCTTTTTAGTCATTTGTTTTTTAAGAAAATCTGAATGGAAGTGAAGTAAAGTGTGTGGGTGTAGATTTATTTCGGTAATTATTGCCTTTCGTTTGGAGTTGTGTAAGGAAGAAGAAAAATAAAGAACGAAATAATTGTTTTAATTTGTGGTATAGTTATGTGTAACCTGTGTTACCCTGTCAATATTCGGCAGTTGTTATTTTGATGTGAAAAGCTGTTTAATTTATTCCCAGTATTTTTCAAATATACAGGTTGTAATGCCGGACGGTTTCTGCTTCCATCTGAAACCCCTTGTCTATCCGCAGACTCGGCTAGGTGTGTGGGAGAAACTGAATAATCAACAGACGTGATTTCACACTAACTATTTTATTGTTACCAAAATATCAATCAGACACAATAACAATCTAATTAAGATAAATAATCAAATAGTAGAGCGAGAGGTGAGATTCAATAACACGCAGATAATACTACGGACCCTCAACTGATTCTACGATAGCTTAAATACGCTCAATATAAACAACTTCGCACACTAATAAGCTACTTTCTAATTAAACAAGCTCACGATTTTTATGCAGCGGATCCTACACTTGAATCTTGCAGGAGATCTTTATCGGGGTTCGATCAATGTCGTCGGATCCACTCTCCGTAATCCTTTTCATGGAGAAACTCCCAAATCTCTTAATAATTCCCCGATCCTTCAATCTTCAACTAACAAAGTAACTCGCCAACTCACTTGCGAACTCCAACTTGCCAACTCTTTAAACTTGCGAATACAGAATTTATATAATATACTTCATTTGCATAACCACGCTTTCTTACTCGGCGAAAGTTGGTTGAAATAAATATTTTTCTAAAAGTGTCATGAAGGGATTAGTAGAACCGTGTATAGATCCGTCACAAGGTTTATTCATAACTCCTTTCAGAGTTTCGAAGCACAATAATACAGCTTTTCTCAAACTGTGGGGCGTGCCTCCTAGGGAGGGGGCGCTAAAACTCTACAAGAGGAACGTGAGCATACCGAAAAGTCGAAAACAAAAGATTATTTAAAAAATATTTTAATTTACTTAAAGTAAAGAAATAAAATACATTCTGACATAATAAAAAATAGAATAAACATTTACACTGATATAATACACTCATAAATTTATTAGTACTGATAATGTATTAAATAATAAATTTCACAATACTGAACAACATTAATAATTATTAATGAACCCATGGGCTTGTCATGTATAAAAACTATATACAAAAGTCAATACTCCTCTTGATAATTTGTATGGTTTGTAATTGATCCCTTAACTGCGACTAAAAGTTACACGATTCGGTCCTTAATGCCACCGTTTACCACGAAGGCTAGAGTATGTGATGTATTGGAGAGGGGCAGGGGGAGAAAAGGAATAAATAAGCAAATCCTCTGAAATAAGTAAATCGTTCGCAAACACACACACTGTCAAGGTCCTTTAATTGGATCCCAAAGCCTTCGGAACAATTTTATGGATAGCAGTGCACAGAAAGATCATACTTCGGAAAGACTTATATGAGGAGTTGATCGAGACAGCGCTATATGCACCCAGATAGTTTTTTTAATATAATGCTAGCGCCATCTGTTATGTAATATGGAAAGTAAAACAATTGAATAGTCCTACACTATTTTTGTATTGCTGTATTAGTGCGAATGATTTTTGCTGAAGTTCTTATTGCATTTTATTTACATTTTAGATAATTTTTACTTCTCATTTTTTGCTTAATTTTTTAATTGTTTTATTATTTTTCTTGTTGTTTTAATTAGTTAATTTGTTTTTTAATTTTCTGTAATCAACTTTTTTATACTTAACGGAGACTGAAATGAATGTGCATAACAGAGTCCAAAATCCAGACTTAATCTATTCATTTTGCATAAAACAAAAACTTATAATGCCCGTAATTTTTTAATATGTTATTTTCCAATGTATGTTCTACATTAAAATACTATTTTAATTAAACATGACTGAAAATAATTTTTTTAAATGCGACATATAATTTTGCAAAATATTGATAGCATTTGTTACGACAAGATTCCTCAGCTTAATCATTTAACTATTGGCATAAATATGCAATTAAAATATGATATCCTGGTGATTATATTTGATTTCAATATATTGTAATGTGTGTGTTGAAAAAATAGCTTAAGTTGTATTATATAATATTATTACATGTACATTATATTACATTGAGAAAGTTATTCTTAAAAGATACTTTTAAAAAACTACTTGATAAGTAGACACATTACTTAATTATTTTGAAAAAAGAATAGAATTTAAATCTAGTTGAATTAATTTACATGTAATATAAAAATTTAGGTTATCTTTCTAATATTTTATGCTTTAATTTTTCTTCACGCAAAGCAAAAGTGTAGATATTTTAATGAAAGTTACAAAATCCAATATATTTGGCTTTTTCAGTCATATTTATTTTATAGTACAATAAATTATTTCTCATTAGCTAAATTAATTGCAGATTAAACTGAGGTTTGAAAAATAATCATGAGATATATTGACAAAATAAATAATATTTTGGACAACAGATGGCGCTTGCATTGCATTAAAGAAAACTATCTGAGTGTATATAGCGCTGTCTTGATCCACTCCTCTTATATGTACGTCCGGGGCAATTAGCGTACTGGCTGAGCGAGACGTTTATATATGCTGGAGGCACTAAAGAGGTTGAAGTCGCATTGTAGCTTTAGCGTTAAAGCATATTATTATTGCATTAAGTACATTGTTATAGAATGGTGGGGGAGCGATGAAAATTATGATTGAATATTGGGTCGCAAATATTGAAACTTTGAGAAGCACTGCAATAGTATAAAAACTAAGACGAATACAGCAAACAAGAACATTTGAAAGAATATACTACGGAGCATCGCTGTACGTGCATCGCTGCTGAGGTTGCCTTTAAGGCTGGATCATTCCTGTGATAGGCTGCGTTAGGACGACATTGGGATGCTCGTAGAAGTGAGCCTTCATAGGTCACTGTAGGTCTGAGAGTCCAAGTGAATTTGAAAGTCGATAAGTCGATTGGAGAGAGTCCGTTGGAGTGTTCTGGGGTGTCGTAGAGTGTTGAAGCCTGTAGAAAGGTTTCTCTAGCGACGAAAGGTTTCGTATCGAGTCTCTGGTTTTCCCCTTTTGGTATATATTTAAAGGTGGAATAAGTCACGCCCACAAAAGTGACACGTGAGGCAGAATAATTTCTCTTTGGACATAGCCAAGATTACTATTCGGCTATTGGTCTTAGTCACTCCTCACGCGGTGCACTTTGAAGCTGAAGATTGGCATGAGAACTGCGCCGGTCTGGATAAAGAGAAGTCTAAAGGTTGACTTACCTTAGAACATAAGCTTCGGAGTGTCCGGTCTTGGATGATTTTCCTCGCGAAACTACATGAACATTGAGATGTCACTAGTTCCCTAACTGGAAACGGGTCCTTTGGTGCAGACCACCACAAAAACAAAAAAGTTTAAGTTTTACTTATTTACTTTACGGGTGTTCCTAGTGAGAAACTATGGTTACACGGCATACATTAATGCGATAATCCAGTTCCTACCACGCTTTATTCAATATGATACTATCAACGTTATTGACAACGCGTATTATCATTTCATGTAACTAAACTGCATCATGTGGCAAAGGAGGGTACAAAAACTTAGTCTAATGTAAAATACCAAGTTTTAGGATAACATGGATAACATAGAAGGAATAACACAAGATTTCAATAACGTTGATAGTTCCATGTTGAATAGAATGCGGCAGGAACTGGACTATCGCATTCATGTATGCCATATATAACTATGTGGTTTCACACATAGAACACCTGTAAAGTAAGCACATAAAACTTTGACTGTTTTTGTATCCTTTCAGATGCTCTTTTTTGCTGTTCTTGTCTTCGTATTTTTACTATAGTGCTTCGAAAACCTGGAGGGAATTATGAATAATTTACACTTTCTATTTTAGAATTTATTAACAAACAACAAGTATTCTGATATTAATGATGTAAACATATATTCAGCTTTTTACAAGCATTTTTTAGATAGAAATAAAACTAGGCAGACCAACATAAACCAAATCGGAAACAAAACCATGATTTTCCAAGAATTAGGGCCAACAAACCACGATACATGAGTTCAGTATTGCATTGGGCTGTTGTAGGAATTCAAAAGTAAGTTTCTCGATCCAAACCCAAAATTTCATAATGAGTGGGGTGGGGCTCAATCTCAGCAGATATATTGATTTACAAAATTCGCCGTATGGGTCTATGAAATCCCAACAATAAAAATTCGAGATACCACTATATATAAATAAATTACAGTTAAAAAACTCCTTTTTATTTTTTATCTAACTAAGTTGTAACTCTTAATCTTTTAGGCGCCAAATCAGGAATTATTCATCAAATTTGGAAACGGGATCTGGAATGAGACACCAGATACGGGATGGGATCTGAAAATGGGAAATCGTTAGTCTTAATGATCCTGATCAGGACAATGGAACAGAATTATTAAATTATTGTATTGTCATCGGTCCTGGACAAGTGAGCAAAATTTCGAATTAATCTGACATTTTAAAGTGGGTAAAAATTGAGTTCAAAGATTCCGTTACATATAAGTGAGGGTTGTAAAAGGGTGTTAAAATTATGATGGACTGTGTCATGAATAGCAATTATTGGACCGTTTTTTCAAAGACAGTGAACTCAGTGCGTTACACAGTATCGACATCTTTTAATTCAAGAAAGAGCAGATAACATTTGACAAACGACATTCTGCGCATTACCAACAAAAACCTCAACAGCATAAGCCTCTTTTTAATCAGCATACTTAATCTTCATGCTTTACATAATTGTCTTGGAAGATTTTATGGCCTTCAAGGTCGCCTGATCTATCAAGTTGAAATTTTTATTTATCTAATAAATGGAAAAACCATTTAACAGAACAATCAATTGAGAGAGGTTTGACACAGCAATCCACGAGCTCTTGACACACTACAACATAACATATGTAACTCTAAAACCAACACCTAGCAGGAAGATTTATGGCAAGAAACACTGAATGTAATTCATCAGGATGTCAGTATTTCTATGGGTTTTAACTTCTGGCCAACAGTTGGTTCAACATATCCAGAAATATCTAGAAAGCCCTGTAGAGATGTAGAAACCCACGAAAAGAGGCTTTGGTATTTTATTTGTTTGTATAATGTAGCCATTCAGTTCATGCATTCTTTTTTGGTTTCGGTTTATCTTGAGTACCCTCCATATGATGACGGAGTTCTCTCTCAATATCATAAACGAATAATCATAATTAGGATTCGCATAAACTAATATTTAAAAGAAATTGTTGTGTGTGTTTTTTGAAGATATCTTCAGTCGAAGGAACGAATGGCTTTTTCTATTGTTGTAAATTGTTTTATTCCTATATTATTCATACAAGATATTTTACTTTTTTTGAATTTCGAGAATAGAAATTCATTTTTACTTAAATCATTTTAAAATTGTTGAACAGCATATTTTAAACCTCAGAAAATTGCCTAGAAATTGTTTTCTTCATATTGTAAATTAATGGGTATTAATATTTTTTTTTATTTATTATACGTAGAAAGATCTGAATTTTTGTAGATGGTTAAAGGAAAATATATTTGAAATTTTTTTTTTAAAATTCGTATTCTTTATTATCATTTTGCACAATAAAAATATTAGTCATATTATTCGATAGTTATACAAATAAAAATATTAATTAAAAAAAACTACGGAATTCATAACTTAACTTTCAGTAACAAAGGGAAAAAAATTAGTTGTTTTACTGAAATGAAATAAAAAGTTAAAATCTGTTTTTAAATTTAGAATTAACAACTTTATCTTAATAGTTTAGTTAAATAAAATACTAACCACAATTTTATTGTTTAGCCACTGAACTCCCAAAATGATAGCGACCAAAATGATATTCATAGCGACTTGACCTTTTTGACCAGGAATAAAAATAGTAGGTGTCGTTGTTTCAATTGAAGTGCAACAAAAATAAAACTAAGTTGGTTTCTGTAAAAAAAAATAATAAATAAAAGAAAAGAAGAAAAAATTAAATACTATTTTGAAATATTAAACTAATCATTTTTTAATCCCTAAAAATTACGTGATTCGCTCCCCTGTGCCACCATTTTTATATGTATGCTGTATATTGCAGGGGAAAGAAATCCTTCGAAAACATTTTAGTGCATTTGGTACATTTTCAGTCCAGTTTTACTGATAGCAGCGCAAAAAAAAAGGATCGCATTTTGAAAAAACGTATATATACGTCCGAGGCATTTAACATACTGGTTGAGTGAGTCGTGTATATACGCCGGCGGAAATTAAAGGTTAAATACATCACACTTTTCTCCCGTAAATAGCAATGAAAATATGCGTCTTTTATTTCAAATTAAAAAAATAATAATAGAAGTTTCTTATTTGTGTATTATAAAATAAAAAACAGTTACACACAAACACTTAAATTATTTTGCATGTAATAGTACAAATTATCCTTTCCTTTGAAACGAATTACTTCTAATTTTTCAAGTACAACTTTTTTTCCTTTCTCCGGTAAGCATAAATACCTTTAATTGAATTTTTGATATACCGGACATATTAATATATGTTTGGAGAACTGATTATTAATATCCCAAACAAAGAAGAAATTTACCATCCGACAAATATTAATTAGAAACAACAGTCATGGGTTTATAATTTCCTTTAATAATAGGCTCCCCGTCTGCAGGTATGGAAATCGTGCAGAAAGAACACGGCCAAATAAATATTTGATTAGTTTCTAAATTACCCCCTTTTAGACTCTCACAATCTAAAACATAACTTGATTTATAATCCAGTTTCGACGAATGTAATAAAATATATGGCTTTTTTACTGACCATAAATGCTACCAGAAGGATAGGGATTGATACCCGTAGGCTAACGTGCCAATGATTATGTAAACCCAAATTGAAACATTAGCTTTAACAAATTTTCCTTAATGAGCCCCTATCAGTCATGTATAAAGTCATTATCGCCGAAATCTAAACTTGCGAAGAATTTACCATGAAATTGGTTGGGGAGTAAAACTCATCGTGAATCTTTCTGCTGCATCACGATGATATTTATGCATCGCGCAACACATCTTTCTTTAGTTTTCGTGAGTTCTAATCCGTTCCGCGGGTTACAGAGAATGTTTAAGGAATAAGATTTATAGATCGTTGCTTATTATGGCGGATTCGTGCTACGTGAGTTGTGTTTGCGGGTAGGGGTATATAGCCTTAAGATATCGAAGAAGAATTGAAATTATATTCATGTTTGAATTTTTTTTCCATAAAAACAAGTAAAACATTTATATGGATGTTAATTTTGTATCTCTGATAGATTTTCATTAATGAAAAACCCTGATTAGCATTGGAAAATGGTTATAGAAAGTATTCTTAATTTATTTTTCCTTCTATGTTCTCTTTTGTCATTACTCCAGTGCTTCTCAAACATTCAATATTTGCGATCCAATGTTCAATCATAATTTTCATCGCGCCTCCCACCCTCCATACAATAACAATGTATTGAATTCAATAATACTATACTTTGACGCTAAAGCTACAATACAACTTTAAACCTCCAAGTACCACTGGCGTATATTAACGTCTCGCTCAACCGAAGCATTAATTGCCCCGGACGTATATATACGTCATTCCGAAGTATGATTTTTTTCTGTGCACTGCTATTCACATAAAATTATTCCAATGGCCTTGAAAGGCAATAAAGAGACATTGACAGCGTTTATGAAGGATTTACTTATTTCAGAGGATTTTTTTAAAATTTATTCCTTCTCTCTCTCTCTCTTTCTCTTCCCTCCTCTCTCAATACATCACATACGCACTCCTACATAGAAAACGGTGGCCTTGGGGAGCGAATCCCGTATCTTTTAATCGTCAGTTAAAGGATTATTTATAAACTGTACAAATTATCAAGATAAGCTTTAATTTTTGTATATAATTTTATATATGACGAGCTTATGGGTTTAATAATAATTATTAAACTTGTTCTTAACTTAGTATTTCTGAATTAATTATAAAATACATCAGCAGTATTGGTACATTTATAAGTGTATTATACCAGCGTACATGTGTATCTATTTCTTATTATGTCAGAATGTGTTTCGTTTGTTTGCTTTCAGTTCATTAATAATTTTTGAAATAATCTTTTGTTTCCGACATTTCAGTATACTCGTGCCCCCCGTAGAGTTATCATGCCCTCCTAGAGAGCGTGCCCTACAGTTTGAGAAACACTGCATTATTCCATAATTTGGTCGAGGTTCAAAATCATAAGGATCGTCACTATTAACCATAATGTGATTTCTAAGTGAAGTATCAAAATGCCAATCAATAGTAAAAGGGCTGATACACGTTAAATATATCATTGCTCAGAGTGCTCACGTTAGGAAGATGTGGAAGTCTGTAAAGTAAGGTGTCATGTCACTTGCCCAAAATTCAAATTATGAGGTCTGTCGCCAATAGCTATTGTGTAGCAGCAATTTTGATTCAGTATTAATTTACGTTAAACTTCGAAGCAACACGAGGGCTTTTGGCGACGGACCTTTTTATTTAGAACCACGGTCAAGTGATGAGGATGATCTACAGTACATCCTTTAAAAGTTATCTCTTCGGGGAAACAGAAAAGATTCTCATTAGTTTTTACTATTTTTCAGTATATAGTTTATGTTATTGAAAAAACACAGATTTTTTTCTTTGATATTTTAAACTTTATATTTTACAGCCCAAACAGTTCAAATTCATATTAAAGTGAACAAAAATTACTGATTTCTGAAGAATCGAAACAGTGCTTCGAAATATACAATTATTAGACTTTGAAAGGTATTATTCCCCCTAGAGATTTTGAAAATGTCCATCTGATTTAAATGACTACCTTGGAAAAAGAACGAGATGCTTGAAGGTCTTATCACGAACGATTTATGACCAGACAATACCCGAATGTGAAATGATATGCTTGAAAAATGTGAAAAATTGCGGCTTACATAAATGGGAAATTTATGTTCGTGTTAGTAGTTTCTTTGAGTTTTCCGTAAAACCTAAGATCTATAAAGCGGTTTATACTACATTCAATATCTTTCCATTTTAGTTTCATTGTTCAAATTTTGAGCATTTTGGAGCACATGTTCTACTGTAAAAAGCTAACAAACTTATTTTAGTCTATATTCTAGTGCAGTGATCTCCATCCCCGGGCCGCAAACCGGTACCGCGGTGCATGGATTAAATGGAACCGTGCTTCACAAGAGACATTAAAATATTTCTATTTTATTAACACGCTTTTATAAGTTTCACTTGTATGTAACGGAATCTTGAAACTTGATTTTTACCCACATTAAAAGATGAGATTAATTCGAAATTTTGCACACTTGTCAAGGACCGATGACAATACAATGGTTTTATAAATTTGTTCCATTGTCCTGATCAAGACATCAGGAATAACGATTTTCCGATTTGGCGAATAATTGCATATACCACTTCCAAATTTGGCGACTTATCGCATTAATACTAATCCATATACCTTTTCCAGATTTGGCGACTAATTCCAAATTTATCGAATAAAGATTAAGGTGCAACCCTAAAAACGAATACATTTGTGGTTAATAGAAATAAAACAAACAAAAAAGTATTATTTATGTGAGAAAGGGTAGGTTGTGTGTGTCAGCAATTCATTACCGTAATATAAACAATTGTTTAATTTTTCTGAAAATGGAAATAAAAAAAAGACTCGTGCATGTGACAAAAAAATTTACGTTCTAAATTTATGTTTATTTATGTTCTCTAAATTTATGCTAAATATTTTTTATTTTTATAAAGCAATATGTTTAGAAGTGATGGTACGAACTAACATTATAGCAATACGTTTAAAAGGTGATAATTCGATTGGCACTTACCATTTCTTCTTAAAACACTTTTATTAGTTTGACCTGCATCTATAGAGATGGAATCTTTGAAAAATTACGATACGGGACTCATCCGAGGCACCGTAAACAGAGAGAATAAAAATCATTTAGACCCATTAATTAATATCCATTGAAGAGCAAGATTGATTCCAGCAGCTACGTCCCCCTCCGGCTCCAAATACCAAACTCAGGGATAAATTCAACAATGAGTAAATAATAGTTTGAAAACTAAAAAAAAAAACACGCTTTTAATGTAGATCGAACTAAAAAATGAAAAATAAATTATAGTTTAAAAAATTAAAAAACACGCTTTTACAGTGAATCGAGCTAATAAGTAAAACAATAATTCTTAATATAAGAATAATACCATTAATGTCATTGGGGTTAAAGCATGGGGTGCTTTGTACTACATTTTTATACTAACTCAGCATTTCGGAATAGAACTAGTAAGAAATTATAACAATTAATATAAAGCACCCCACGCCTTAACCCCAATGTGTGACGTTAACTTTCTCGTTAATCATTTTATTCTTATATTAAGAATTATTTTTTTTACTTTTAACTTCGATTCACTATAAAAACATGTTTATTATTATTTTTTTAACATTTATAAACCCCGTGCACCACGCAATGTATAACACGGGGGCATACAACACAGACAGAAGAAAGGATTACAACACAAACATCCATGCCTTCTCTGGGATTCGAACCCAGTCCCTACGGCACCGCAGTCAGCTTCACTGACCACTATACCGGATGGGCGACATTAGTTTCTTTTTAAACTATAATTTTTTACTGTAGTGTATTTCTCCCGGGTTTGTGTGACATTTTACGGAAATCACTTTATACTCTCCTTGTTAAATTACTGTACTTTTGACACAACTGTATTTTATTTAGAAGGCACGTTTAAATACAATTAAATTAAGATTATTAAGTCAAACATTCTAAAATATAAACAATGAGCGTCTATCCCCCTCAGAGAGCCGCTGTAAAATTATCCAACGTTGATCGGTACACGGTGATAAAAAGATAGGGGAGCACTCAGAGACGTCTTAAGGCATGGGACAACTGGCCAGGGTTTCGGCCGCAAAGGGGGCATCCTCTCGTACTCGACTCAGCCTTAATAAGATCATAATTCGAATCATTTCAACTGTCAAATGTTATTTTCGGTAAATTCTTCGAGAACTGGGATTTTCGGAAGATAGGTCTACAGGTGACATCTGATGACAGTACTCCCGTACAGGTTTAGACCTGCCACCGTACAACATCATTACTCAATAGACCAAAAGGCAGCAGTCAGTCGAGCCGGGTTTGTGCGATTGTCATACACATTTATTTGTTTCGGTTTATTGTTTGTACTAGTTTTTGACAACGTATGCTATGTACTGTCTACTTTTAAGGGTCCTAGGTGAGGCCTACATTTGTGTAGGGGGTCCAGGGCTTACTTTTGAGTAGAGGTCCAGGGCCTCAAGAAGTCTTAAGAATTTCCTGGAAGCACTGTGTTCTATTCACAGTAGTGACCGTGGTAGCCGTAGTCAAGGACTCGAGGCGGTGTGTTATGAATTCGAGTCTTTGTGCAAATGAAAAGCCATCGCGTAGAGGGGCTGATACTCGTTAAATATATCGGAAATCAAAGTCAGTGGCGTAACGTACACACCCGCAATCTCCGCATTGCTGGGGGGGGGGCAGGGACTCGAGGGGCCTAAAGCTTGACTGAAGCTAAGTACGTATTTGAGCTTGTGGCCCAAATCCTAAGTTTGCAGGTGGGCCCTACCTAATATTCTCCGTTACACCACTGTTCATTGTCCTTCCGTTGGAGTAGTGTGAATGGTTGGTGAGGGAGAAGCCAGCTTATATATCATCTTTGTCAATTGACCATGGTTCAAAATTACGATGTCCGTCGCCAATAGCCCTCGTATTGCTTTATAGTGAGACGTTAATAAAACACTCACTCCGAAGAGTACAACTTCACCCATTTGTTTCCTGGTCACATGTTTCTTTCTTAGCATATTAAATAATATATAAACAGCAGTTATGTACTAAATATTAATAATATTGCAAAAAATATTTTTTATTCTTAGCTGGCCACGTAGACTGGGAGGAGTAAAGAAATGTATGATTTGATGGAAAAAAGTTTAAAAAATTATTTTCATACAGAAGTCTTGAATTTTTACTTAATGTTGCCAATTTTCTCCCTTGTTTTAGAAAGTTGTACGGAAATTGTAATATAAATATAATTTACTGTGTTAAGTGACAATGTGAAAAATAGTGTACACCAAGATGGTTTTTAATCTTAACATTTTGCTTAAGAAATGACGCTATTAAAATTTTTCTCTATATATGTAAATGGATGCATGCAAATATTATCTCACTTCACTCCAACACCGTTCAATTGATAAATATGAAAATTGGAATGTATTTGTATTTTTTTGTGGAGAAGGTTTTGTGCTATACTCTTTGTTACAGCTCCCCACCAGGTAGCGCTACAACATATCAACTTCAGCACCGTTCAATCAATCGTAATGTTGCCAACATGGTCGCCAAAAATGATGACAACTTGGCTCTGCCAGCAACATTTAGCTATGTTTCCATTGAATCGCCATTATAATGGAAGGAACGGCGTTGCTTGCGAATATTACAATTCTAACAAAAAATAAACACAACAGAAAGTAATATTAGCAAATTACACATCCCGATGTAAATTTAAACGTTCCAAACTCTCTCCTCTCTCTTAAACTCCAAACTCTTTTAAACGTTTATTACACAAAATTTGTAACTATGTGTTACTTTTGCTGAGCAGACATCAGGTTTGGAAGGTGTTTTCGAAAATCGACCCACAAGAGTTACGGGGCTCTATAAATAAAAAAATAATTCCTTTTTTCAGCTATTAGATTTACAGATTCAAAATTTAACAAACATGGATTTCTTTTTGTTCACCTGAGATATGCAAAAAGCTGTGTTTTGTTTAATTTGCAATTCATGTAAAATTAACTCAATAAAAAACTTTTTTTATCCTTTAATCTATATTGTTTAATTTTTCAAATCACCCGTGCGAAGAAAGGGTATACCAGGCAATAGTCTGAATAAATAACGGTTTTCGCACTTATGATATGAGATCTTTAAAAAAATTATAGCGAATTTTTTTATTTTTAAAGTACGTATTATGTTTTCTAAAAATATTGCAGAAATAAAATAATTTTCATTTTATAAGGCTTTGTAAGTGTTAGATATCACTCTACTGTATATTTTTCTTAAAACTTTATAAAATTGATCAGGACACATCAGAAGGTTTACTTCCCAAAGGAAGCTCAATTTTTTTCATGACATTATTTTAAAATTAAATGAATTACATCGAAAAAAGTTTTGATATAAATTAGAAATTTAGAATAATTTTGAGATTTTCCATCTGGCTGATGAGTACAGTAATAATATATTCATTATCTTAAAAATTTAATACTTATTTACATAAACCTAAAATAAAACTATTGAAAATTCTTTCGAACTCAAAAATTATTTTGTCTCTCATTATACACGTAGTTATATTGCTAAAATATACTTTCAAACAAAAAATATATAATATATAACGTAAATAACCATTGATATTCAATACATAATGACAAAACGCCTAAAATAATTTAGAAATGCTTCTACTTTTTAAAACATCATTTAAACATTAATGATATCATTACGAATGTGTAATGATTTTAAAGGATAATGATTTTACAAATAGCATTGATTCTCCATATGTTGATGATAGAGGAGTGGCAAAGTAATTATTAGATGTTTAATATGCCAGACGAAAGAGGAAATGATGGAAATAATAGAACAAAAAGAGTCAGGCAATTGCCTTTAATACGAGGCCATATTCGAGACTAGACCTAGAAAAATTTCAAAATAAAACCTCAGTGAAGCTCTGAAGATAATGAGATCAGTTATATTAATTCAATGGCAATAAATCTAGCAACTAGTTCTGCAAGTTTCCTGGGTACTTACGTATTATCGCTACCGTATTGGTGACCTTATATGCAACAAAGCACATGGTTGCCAATTCAGCGCATATGACACATGTGAAATCAAGGTTGCCAACTTGGCGATTTATTTTGAACGCTGGCATTGTTGCGATAGTATGTCAGTACCGTTTCCTGTAACTGAAGAAGGTTTACAAAATTTTCATAATAAAAGTGTATATGTTTGTAATAAAGTTCATATGTTTATGCCGGGGGGGGGGATTCTTTTGACTTGAGAGCTACATTATGGAAGCCAAGGATACAGAAGGACAGCTCTGTTTCAAAACGATTGCATTCATTGTTTAACTTTCCCTCCTAGAAAAGAAATAAACTGTACCGTATAATCAATAGAGGCCGTGGGTTGCCTAGTGGTTAGAGCATCGAACTCCAGACCTGAGGGCCTGGGTTCGATGCCCGATGCCACCAAATACCCCCGAGTACACATGGAGTACGTTCTCGTTAAATCAGTGGGTTCGAAAGTCTTTTGGGCGGTCGTAGCAGAAACCACAAGTGCAGGGGGCTGTAGAATATTTTCCTCCCCTCCAGTTCCACGCCTTAATTGTGGAGATGGAGATAAATGGCGTCGCCATCTATCGTTAAGAAGTCCAACTTGTCTCACAGACTCGACAACAACAACATAAAATCAATAAATATTGGTCTTTTAGATAGAACAGTAGCAGTTTTATTTAATTTATCTACTGTGCTAATTTCATATATCATCTATAGCTGCACACATAGCTGCATATGCATCTATAGCTGTCCCTCCCTGCGGGAAGGACACGGCAACAACAACAACAACAGCTGCACACACACATACACACACACAAGCCCATTTAATTTTAGAATCAGTTTAATGAGACAAATATATGTACCCAAAATATATCACACTTTTCTACAATTTTTTCTTAAATCATGAGCGAGATTTCTTGTTGAAATTCTCATTACAGACTGCAAGTTAATGTCAACCAACTTGCATTTTTATTTACTCTTGGTGATCTTCATGCAAAAAAAAACCCCAAATATAGAACACATTTCCTGTCTATTTGGTTTTCTTACAGTCTTGGCGGGATGCAAAAAAAAAAATCCTTCTGGTTCACTATTTGCCTATTTTTGACTTACGCAAATACAAATCATGCACGCAATAACTTTATTTTGAATATTACGTCAAAATACCATCTGTGAGTGTTCCTTTTAATAAAAATTCAGAAAATAAAAACCATAGCGTCGTAGTTTCAAAGTATTTGAAAAACTTAATAGAAATCAAAATATATATTATTTTGCCAATTCTGAAATAAAAAAACAAAACAAAAAAGATTTTCTATTGTTTGTTTATTGAATGTCTTCTGAGAGTTTATTTTCTGTTCGACGCAATATGTTCTCTAACCACAGTAAGTTCATAATGTTTTGAACAAATGTCAGATGATATATAGATTTCCCATAATATATATATATATATATATATTCAATCCCAAACTCAACAAACTGACAGAAACCGTAACATATTCTGATGAATCAGATTGTTACTGGAAGTAAAAAAACTACATATCAACAAACCAACTCTATTTCAATCAGAACACCGTTTAAGCCATATCCTCACAGGCTTTAGCGTGCCACAACATCTTTCAAGTCACAAACAGCCCCAAATCCCTCAGAGGCAAAAGCACAAAGTTATTCCCCATAAAACTATGAAATCAAATCCTATAAGCTGCTTCCATATCCCCATACCTATCTATCTTGTTTATCCTTCCAGTAACGTTTTCAATCTCTCGAAACATGACTGAAAACGCTTTTGGTCCAGCACTCCCTTCGGACGTTGGGGTGACCCCCTTTTCCAGAATGATTGCTTCTACATACCCCACGGCAACGATCAAAATCGTTCCATTTTGATTCTATTTTGATTCCACACCGCTGTGATATAACATTTTTTCGAATTAATCATTCAACGACGTGTCCTGGAGACATTTGAAAAATGGAAGTTCAGGGAAAAAAAAGGGATTTTGCTTGTCCAATGGCGTGTCCTCTGCTGTTGAGAGACAACTTAATTCGATCAGACGCCTCCTTATCCAATGTTAGGGCTGTTTTTTTTGTAGTTTTTAGTTCCGCTTTTTTGGCAACGGAGTGATTTTTTCAAGCATGACCTTTCGGTGAGAAGTCCATCTGTAAAAGTCCGAGACAGCCTGTGGTTTAGAATGTGGGGTGGACGCGTGAATGAGTCACGTGACAGAATTGGATGTGAATTATTCATCTTGCGCGGCTGCCCTTTTCTTGTATATCGTGTATCTCACGGAGTATCAGATAAAATAAGTGAAATACAGTTATGGGTTTGAAATCTGTAATTATTTAATTTTTGTGGTTTTCAAAGAATTATTTAAATGTAGAAGTAAATTTTGCCGATAAGAATTACCGTTGTATAAGTTGAACATGTTTGAAGCTGATGATATCGTTGTTGTTACTAATGCCACCAGTCTGACGTAGTCAGATTGAGGCCCACGAAATTCATCACGGCATTGGGCTAGATTGTACGCCTGTCGTTAGCCGTAGCTTTGAGCACCATGCAGATGACAGTACGATTTAGCTCGGTTCCACTCCAATTTTGAGGGAGAACACCCTGGGAGTAGTCCGGGGCCTCCCACCTCTCTTCCCCTTCCACCAACCTCACGAGAGGACATGCGGCTCGACGGCTATTTAGAGTACCCCCATGCCGCGAATGCACTATACATTTACAAACATCCATGCCTTCTCCGGGATTCGAACCCAGGCCCTACGGCACAGCAGTCAGCGTCGCTAACCACTATACCGGATGGGTGACGATGATATCGTAGTATATACTATGTTACCGCTCAAGTGCAGAAATTAGTTTATCAGCAAATTAGCTAGGTAACCTGCGCATTACCTAAGGTGATCAGTTAAAGTGCGGAAAATTGTTTCATTTCTCAAATTACTAAGGTAATCTGCGAATTACCTAGATTATCTGCACATTTCCTACTAGATACTTGTTAAAGTGAAGGTATAGCAGAAACATTTCTGTACACTTGAATAAAATGTTGTTTATTTATTTTTTGTTATCTAAAGAATTAAATTAATACAGTCGAAAAATAAACACATTAGTTGATAGAATGAATCACCAATCAATTGAAAAACTACAATGCAAAAATCAAATGGTTTAAAATATTATTCCAGTTAAGGAAATTGACATAATGTTATTTATTTATTTCTCAATATCTAAAGAATTACTATAATACAGTCAAGCAAACAATAAATTAGTTGACAGAATCAGGGGCTTTACATTATAAACTGCTAACATTTTCATTGCTTGCTTTTATATATATAAGCCTCTCTCTTGGCTTTATTATTCTTATAACAATTCTTGCACAATACATAATTACCATACTTCTCCCCTTTAGGAATTATTTCACCACAAATTACGTGAACTAAAAGTGAAGGGAGGGACAGGAGTAGGGAAAGGAAATGAGAAAAACAATCTTTTGAACTTTAACGATACGGAAGCCGTTAATGTGAACATTACCTAGGTAAGTTGCGGAAAACTCTTGATTCACACTTAAACGGAGTAAATTAGGTAATCTGCAGATCAGATAGGTAATCTGCACATTAATGGCTTTCAACTATAGTGGTAACATATGCTCACTTCTATGATTTTAGAAGTGAGAGGGGGAAGTTAGGATGAAAATATTTCTTATTGTTTACATGCATGCAAGCCGAAGAGTGTAAGCGTGGTCAAAATAAATGGTTTTCAGAAGTAATGTTAGTTATTAATTTTTGACAAAACTATAAACATCTGCGTAATTAGGTTTTTAATTACTTTTATAATTATTTTATTTTGCAGTCCTATATGTCTCAAAACAGCTGAATATTTAATTTAGTGACATATATATATATATTAAACATTAGTTAATCTTTTATAGGGCTATTTTTTTAGTTATGGAATATGAGAATATTTTTGGGGACGAGATTGATTTGAGAAAATAAATTAACTTTTTAAGTAAAATTATTTCCATTTTTAAGACCATTTTGTTTAGTGGGAATATATCAGTGACTTAAAGGAGAATATTGGCCTCCTTCCCAAAGTCAGGTTTTGGATCCCCTAGAATCCTGGGCCCTTCCACGATTCGGGGGTGTTAGTTGGGCCACTGGGGAATATGTTTCCCTCAACCCCACTGCGCATGTTCTTGAAAAGTATTTATATATTTTTTGGTTTTTTTTTACTCTCCCCACATGAAATTTCTAAAATATATATTTTGTAAATACCACAACCTTCAAGAGAATTGAGAATCGGAAACATTCTTAGGGATGATGACGAAATTAAGAATTGCTGGATGTTATTTTCTATGAAATTTATGAAAACAGGCATCAGTACATAGCAAAAACACAACAAATTTATGAAATATGTTTGGAAATAGTACAATATATGAAATGAATTACAAATTAGACAGATAAAGATCACTGATAAAGAGATTAGATTGATGATTTGGTGGTAAGTATATTTACCACAGCCTGGTAAAGGATTAATATGTTTAAGAAAGAGAAGAGTTTTAGAACTGCACGCGCGCGCGTATAAGCTTGAAAAGAGTCATTACAGTTTTAACTCTTAGAATAATATTTTGCCCACATTTCCGTTATTCTTAGTTTTTAATATTTTTGGAAAATTATGTGATAAAAATATGTAATTTAGAAATTGTTCATACTAGCTGAAATTTTTAATTTTGCAAACATAAAAATAAGAAAAAAAAATTATATAGCATGTTATAACTCAATCAGATAATAAACCGAAATTTTTGAAATAATTTTTGAGACTCAAAAAAGTTAATTCCCATTGAAACAAGTTAAAGTCAAAACGTGTTAAGATTTTTCATTAAAAATAATTTTTGCAAGTTGAGAAAAACATGCTAAGTATATATATATATATATATATATATATATATATTATCCATAGAGCATTTCAATGTTTTTGATAACCGTATAATTTAGCGCATAACGCGTACCGGTGTATAACGTTCACTTATAATTTCAAACTGCACTTTTTAATTTTTAGGTATATTCGCCAGTTAACGCCCCCCCTTTTTTATGAAGGAACCTTAAATGCTTGTGTGCAATTTTATTATATTTTGAAGTCATTTATTAGAGGTATTATACCAAGATTTTAAAAAAATAGAATACTTCTAGAATTTTAACCCTTTAAGTTCATTTGGACGTTTCTTTTAAATAAACAGTGTTCCAATCTCTGTAGAAGTAAAATTTTTAAAGTTTTTTATGCTTAACTATTTTATTATTTTTGAAGCTATCAGTTGTATATCCAGCGTATAAAGCGCACCCGTAAATTAGGATCTTATTTGTGTGTTTAAAATGAGCCTAATACGCCAGATTCTACTGTTTACAATTGAAAATAAAATTGTTAATTTTTGAAAACATTGATAATGTCATGTTATTTATATATTTTACTATTCCTTCCCAGAATAATCAACTTCACCATTAAATTCAGGATCATCTGAAACCGAAGGATATTATTGGAAATTATTATATATAATAATTTAAATTTCCTTCTTTTCAAAACTTGAAAAACATTTTAAAAATATAGACAAAAAAAGCCCATAATTTCTTTTTTGAGAAAATTAATTTTTACTGGGATTTAAGCATTGTCTTAAAAATATTTTTTTAGTACTTACACATTTTACCGTCGTCTAATTTCTTCAAATCAAAAGACGTCGCCAAGTGCCACTATATGCAGCCAATAATGTACCTCCGTTCTTATTCCAAAACAATAAAAACGAAAACAGCATTTGGTGATGTCTTTTGAATTGGTGACTTCTTTTTATTTGACGAAATAGTTCACTGGTAAGCAATATTTCATTTTTTCAATATATATTTCAGATAAAATCATGCACTTTTTTAATATTTTACAAAACAATTTTACATTAAATGTGCAGTACAGTAAAATACGTTTAACGTGAAAACGCTTACAACGAAATATCGGTCAACGCGAAATAATACAACGGTCCGACAAACTAAAATATATTTTCAAGCATTTTTTTCTCTTTATATGAATCGCTTAACACGAAAAGATTTCCCCTCTAGGAATGAACTAAGTACGGAAAACACTAGGCGGATTGGATTGTTTTACTGTATCATCAGGAGAATTCATTATAGCAGATGATGAAAATTTGTGTACAGAACCAATGGAATCAGATAAAGACACATTTTGGAATTTGTTCAAAGCTAAAAAAAATCATTGATGCAGATTCCGATGGCGAAAATGAAACGAATAATAAAATCTCTACTGCCGCGACATTCTAGATGACCAATATCAGAAAAGTAGGTTCCGTTATTTAGATGTACATTCCAATGGTAAATTGGGGAACAAAATGGAAGGCATCGAACAATTTGTAGACAATTTGATGTTAAAAAAGATAATACAAAGGAAATTATCAAACTATTTTCCAAAATTTCAAGCAATGTTATTTTCCCCCCAAAAAAACTTGGAAATATTGTATTAAATTTCATTAAGGTCATGTAAATGTTTTTGTTTCATTGTGACTTTTATTAAATACTTGCACACAAATATACATTTATAAACTAAACTTAACTCAATAGCGTAACAGCCCATGATGGCTAAGGCCTACTGTGTCCATCTCAGTATACATGACCATTGGGTGCAGAGGTACATGAGCAGATATCCCTATCAGGTGGTCAATCTGAAGCAAATCTCCCAATGTTTAGTCCCCAAGCAAGCTTGGTAGTCATTTATCGACCCACTGAAGCGATGAAAGGCTGAGTCGACCTTGTCCAGACCGAGGATAGAACCCCGGACCTGTGGTGTGGAAGCGCGAAACGCTACCACTCGGCCAATGGACCTCAATATACAAATCTATGTAAATAAAATATACTCTAATAAACTTAATTTTGTTGAAATATATTTTTTTGCAATATTGTTTAACACGAAAAAGTTTAAAGTGTAGTATAAGGGGGGGGGGACCTTGGTGATGTCAGTTTCTTTTGGCAACAAAAATCGATCGCCAAGCTACTTCACTTAGCGATAGGTTTCCGGAAGCTAGAATGAATTCATTATCTCACCATGATATCTATATAAAATTTGCCAAATTTAAAGAAAAATCGCCAAATTTAAAGGGCTATACTACACTTGAACCCCCGAAAAATATTTCACTGTTCATGTTTTTCAATATATATTAAGATAAAACCACGCAATTTTTATTAATTAATTAACACTATTTTACTTAAAATGCGCAGAAGTATTTGAAAAATGTTTTCTCATATAACAATATTCAATCACTTACGCGAAGACAAAGATTAGATTGTCCTATAACCTTTTCCTTCTGCTAAATCATTGGTATGCCAGCAAAACCACTTTCCGATCAACAATCTGAAAGAAAACAAATGGCGATTACCACACACAGAAAGCCTAAAGGTCGAGGTCCTCCATTATATCTAAGGATACGGACACCAATAAAGATTAATTCCATAATAGCAGGTTCAAAGTAAAACGGCTCCGATGGCACTAAAATAACACACCTTTACAAAATGAAAAAACAGAGCGGTTGTAATGGATTAACCTAATATGACAAATGATGAAGAATATCAGTTATTAGGTCCTACTTACGTGTGAGCATTAGATATGTTGCTGGACTCTATAGTTTGGTTGAAAGATAAGATAAAATTTCGATTTTTGCATAAACAAGTGTGTGGAAGATAAACTATGTATTGCCCAAAGATACCGATGATTAGAATTAGCATAATGTGAACAGCAAAATAGCGGTGAGCAGACTTGATGAGCGATTTAAGTGTCATGTACTGCCATGACGTTACTTGAAGAACATTACGTCTGTAAGTTTTAATCCTTTGATGAGATGTAGTGAAAGCCGAATTCATCACTGATGTAAATCTAGTGTTTTAGTATTCAGTAACTTATCTCTGAAATAGGAATAATCTGTTCCATTAAGATACATAGTGACTGATTTAAGTATAAAGTAGGCTTTTTAATGCATTGTGATGTATATTGGTTATTTAAAATTACACTTGTATATTTTTTGAAAGGTTTAATTAATATGAATGAAGTTGTGAAATATAATCAGTAAAATCTCTTGAAATTTTGTATTTGACATGTGTTATAGATGACTGTGCTTATGTAATACGGATGTGAAACTCATTTTCTGCCTTGGGGTAAATTTTAACAAGTAAAAATCATGCGAATCGCAATCATGTATGTAGTTACGGTACAGTTTTTTAATCTTTGTTTTTTGTAATTCATGTCATTCTTATACTGTCATTATTAACTTTTCAATCAAGCAGTTTATTTTATTTTTTATTTCCACACCCAAAAAATCTTCAATTCCAAACATTCTTGAAAACGGAGTTTGCCAACAATTTTTCGTTCTTTTTTACTATAGCTTGTTCTCCGATATATAAAAAACATTGACTAGAAGAATCTAAAATAGACGAGGTAATTATTATCACAAATTAATATCGGTAAATGGATTTTTCAAATCCAACCCATACTTTTTTTTCTTGTACATTACTCACCAAACTCAGTAAAAGTATACAAATTAATAAAGCGTAGACAGACCTCTCTTATGGAGTGTAGTTACATTCTAAAACATCTCTTGCTCAATGGAGGGATTGTACCCCTAAACCTTACTCTTACGTACACTACTGGTAACATGAATAATTTTTTGCTGGCTGGCTGTTATCTCTCTAACCCTCATTAGGGAGATCACAGGGCCAGGGTCTTAGGCCATTTTGAAATTCATTCGCTCCACAGAGTTTAAATGAATCTGACTTGGCGAAACCCTCCTGCTCACCACTGGTACACAGCTAAGAGTCATGGCCTATCACTTCTGTTCAAGATATTCAGGGCTCTTCAGACAGCCTTGGCGTGCCTTAGAAGCGGTCACCTGCGTGGTATGACCTTTGAGAGGGGGGTAAAGTATTTTTTTACCTGTCCCTGCTCTCTCCCTGCTTCTCCTGCTCATCTTCTGAACTGCTGGGGCATTTCCCTGGGACACTTGTTTCGAGCTCAAGAACTGGCTTGTGACATTCTTATGCGGAAAGGTCAAATGGACAGTGTAGGCTTTCCTGTTCCAAGGGGATTTGAAACAACAACAACAACATAATTGTTTTTCTTGTTATTTCACAGTGAAGTGTTTAATAACTAGCATATAAAGAAGGGTTGGGCATAAACCGGCCAAGACATCTTGAGGTGACCGTTTTAAGATTAGCAGTATGTAAATATATACCGAAATATTCAAGATTGGCTGACAGAATGCACACTAACTTTTCTACTGGTTATTACTATATATATAGAAGAACTTTCTTTAGATGAAATGTATTATTTTTTACTGTATTTTGAATTGTTTGATAATAAATGCACCATTTGATATTATTATATTTGGGACTATTATTTTTATGTTTTTGTACCTTACGTTTTGCATTAAGTGAGTGAGTGAATATTAACTTCAGACTACTTAGTTACACGAGGTCTTTTGGGAACGGACTTCCTAATTTTGAGTGAGTGAGTGAATATTAACGTCCCACTGTTGACACACACAGCTACACTAGGGCTTTTCCTAATTTTGAACCAAGTTCAAGTGAAGCGGACGACACCTGAGCTGTGGCTCCCCCTCTCCTAACTTTTACGCTACACCAACGGGTGGACATTTGATCTTTCACAGATTTAACGTTTCGCCTGCCCGAGAAAAACCGGGAAGGGGTTAAAAGAGAAATTGGTCTAGAGAATTTGATAAATGTACAATTTACCTTAGTTTGCTTAAGATTATATTTAAAAAAAAAGAGTATTTTTCCCTCTAAATTTTGATGATGAAGTATCTCAACATACATCAAATGCGAATCATTTTGCAGACTTAGGTGATACAAACAATTTTAATACTTTCTTTCAAGAATAAAAGATAATGAAATTAGATTTTTTTACACAAAAAAAGCGCACATTCTTGCTTTTCTTCAACAAAATAACGTTACGCTGATATAAATAAAAATATAAATAAAACAGATAAATGCTTCTTTGTTTTCGCATTTATCGTTAGTACTATTTATAACTTCTTGAATTAAAAAAAATTATGCTAAATGTGATTAAGGAAAAATAACAAAAATTGAAAGGACTCGAGTTGTTTCCTTTTGATTAATAAACTTAACGTTTCTCCGTAATGTTTTTTTTTCTATTTTCTTAATGTAATTACATGGTCAATGTTTTGTAATTTCATCAAGTATGTATGCATTAAAAGAAAAAAAATATTTTTGTACAAAATAAAAATTTAGTTATAAATGGGGTAATACTCTTTTTGAACTATTTTTCATATTATTTTCATTTATACAAATGATATGAGTAACCTGAAAATCAATTTATAGTCTGTAATAGTTTGGGCTTTTAGAACAATTTTGATATTTTAAATAATGTATTTGCTAACACAAGCGGAGAATTGATTTTAACGTTCTAGAATAATACACTGCTGACCACCGTAAATGCAACACCCTGAAGGAAGCACGCAAATAACATGAAATTTACAACATGCATTAGCGGAGGTGAGATATGCAAATGATCAGAATTTCAGCGCAGACACACATCATGCACGCCTGTGGAGCCACCTCAAAGCGCTATTAAAGGCTTGGAGATTTCGACGATTTCAAGTTCGGCAATTGTGTTTTTCTTGTGGTTTTTTCAAAAAACGATCAGTTATGTCTCGTAGAAAATAGCGATCAGCTTTTGATCAAGTATCCGAGTTCGACAGAGGAAGGATAGTGGCCTGCCGAGATTGTGGATTATCTTTCAGGAAAATCGGTAGTCGTGTTGGACGAAACCAAACAACTGTAATACGGATATGTGACCGTTGGAGGCAGGAGGGTACAACGGACTGACATGGTCGCTCGCATCCACTTCAGTGCACCACTTCACGTGAGGACAGGCAAATTGTGCGCATGGCAGTGGTGGATCGCTCAGTCACATCACGAACCATAGCACAGCACATTAAGTCTGCAACGCATCATTCAGTATCTGCGCGTACCATTCGACGCCGTTTACAGCAGAGTTGTCTGTCCGCCAGTCGTCCATTGCTTGGTCTACCCTTGACGCAGAACCACAGACGTCTCCGCCGCCAATGGTGGGATGAAAGAAGAACGTGGGCGGCAGAATGGAATGAAGTTGTCTTTACTGGTGAGTCACGCATCTGTCTGCAACACTACGATGGTCGGATTTGAGTCTGGAGACGCCGTGGAGAGAAGATACTGAACAGCTGCCTTATGCACCTTTTGGCTGGGAGGTTTTGGATCATGCACCATACAGCCCCGATCCTGCTCTTCTAATGATTTCCACCTTTTCCGGTACCTCAAACACAGTCTTTGTAGGAAGAGGTTCAGTGACAACGAAGAAGTGAAAGCGGCCGTGAACTCTTGGCTGTCCGACCAGGCGGCAAACTTCTTTGAAGAGGATTTTCAAAACTTTGTTCTAAGGTATGAGAAGTGCATTAATAAACTCGGCAACTATGTAGAAAAATGGGCAAAAGTAGGCACAATCGTAAAATGAAGGTTTTTAAAACAAATATTGTTGTTTTTTTAAAAAAAATAAATGGACCTTACTTAAAAAACAGCCATCGTAAGTATATAATAGAAATAATAGCAAACATAATCCACTAGAAGCAACGATTGTGAGTTATTTTATTCTCACTAGAGCATTATAAAAGGAATTATTAAGCTCTAAGGCTGTTTCATACTTCATTTGCTCCAGTCTAACCGTGAATTAAACATGTAATATCGGTTCAATTTCTATCAACGATTTCATTTTAATTTCTAGGAATTATTTATGCATGTACGCAAGTGATTAAGTAAACTTCCTTTTTACGTTTAATGTTTAATAACGTTCTAAAATGCAGTTAAGAAGATATTAAAATTGAGAATTGTGTGCTTATTTCTTTATTTACTTACTCGGGAGGAAAGAGCTTAGAGGTACAAACAAGCCTTCCGAGATTCTTATTGAAAATATTACCAATCGTCATTTTAGATGACATGAGTTTCAGTTAAAGTATGAAGTATTTAAATGAAGGGTCATATATATTTCAAGAATCATCAGATTATTTATATCCAACAAAATTGCAACTTTCATTTTATATTCTATTCTATTAAGTCAGTGCTTCTCTCTCAAAGTTTCAATATTTGCGACCCAATATTTAATCATAATTTTCATCACACCCCCTCCCTCGATTCAAATAATGTATTGAATTTGATAATATTATAACTTGGACACTAAAGCTACAATAGAACTTTAACCTCTTAAGAGCTACCGGCGTATATAAACGTCTCACTCAGTCAAAGCGTTATTTGTCCTGACGTATAAATACGTCTTTTCGAAGTACGATTTTTCTGTGCTCTGCTATCCATAAAATTATTCCGAACTCAATAAAATGACTTCGGAATGCAACAGAAGAATATTGACAGTGTGTTAGCGAAGGATTTACTTATTTATTCCTTTTCTTCCCCCTCCCCTTTCATCACATACGAACGCTTACGTGAAAACCGATGGCATTGGAGAGAGAATCACTTAACTTTTGATCGGCAGTTACGGGATTCATTATAAGCGGTACACATTGCCGAGATAAGTGTTAATTTTTGTATATAATTTTATATATGACAAGCCCATGGGAGCACTGGTAATTAATAAACTTGCTCTTAACTTAGTATTGTTAATTTAATTGTAAAATTCATTGTGCAGTAATGATACATTTATAATTGTATTATATGAGAGTAAAGGTGTGTTTTATTTTTTATTACGTCAGAATGTATTCTGTTTGCACACTTTCAGTAAATTAATAACTTTTTAAATAATCTTTTGTTTTCGAAATTTCAATAAACTCGCGTCCCCTTGTAGAGTTATCACGCTAGGGGGCCGCGCTCCACAGTTTGAGAAACGCTGCGTTAAGTTGTTAATTACTTTGCTATTTTTAAGTAATGCTCGCTTTTGTTATACCTTTCGAGGTGAGAATCGTGAATTTGTTTAGATAAAATTAAAAACAAATACATATCTTTTTGAATATTTAATCCATCTTGTGAGAGTGTGGAGCTTCACAAATTCTAGAACTATTGAAACTATTAGGAACATAAAGGGAAAAAAAGAGTTAAGTGCACTGAAATACGTTTAAATTGTGGTGAATTACGTGAAAAACGCTAAAGACGAAATATCGGTTAACACGAAATAATACAAAGGTCCCGACAAACTACTATATATATGCATGCACTTTTTCTCTTAACACGAAACGAAAATTGCTTCACTCGAAAAGATTTTCCTTCTGGAAATGAACAAAACAACAACCGGATTGAACTGATCTACTGTATTGTCGGATGAATTTGTTGAAGAAGATGATGATAATGTGTACACAGCCCCAATTATGAAGAAAAAATTTTGGAGTTTGTTCAAAGCTGAAATACATCATTGATGTAGATTCCGATGACGAATAATGTTCCCACATTATCCCAAATGAGGAACATCATGAAAAGTTCAGTTATTTAGATGCATATTCCAATGGTCCAATGGTGAGTGAGTGAGTGAGTGATTTTGGGGTTTATAGGCGCAAGAGCCGATTTCGGCTATACTGCGCCAAACATTTGTTTTAATATCTGTGGTGTAGACGTGAAGAGAAAGAAAGAATGAATTGAATGACAAGAAAGAGGGTCGAAAATAGAGAAGGATCACTAGGGTACCCCGGGTTCGTGAAGCCCATGTTTACCAAAGAGAGTAAACCCCGTGGGAAAAGGAAAAGATCACTAGGGCACCTCGGGATTGTGACACCTGTACTCACCTGAAGAAGGTGAGCCCCCTGAGGGGGGTTCAATGGTGAAATGAATGACAAAAAGAACGACACCGGACAATTTATTGATAATTTCCATTATTTTTTTTTTATTAAATACGTGCGTATATGCATATCTATGAGAATAAAATGTGCTCTAAAAAACTTAATTGTGTGTTAAAATAGGCTTTTTTTTAAAAATTTCGTTTTACACGAAATTCTCTTAACACGAAAAAATATTTTAATCCCCCCTTCCCCAATTTAATGTTAAATGATTTTCATTGTATAATAAACTTAATATTTATCTGGTTTTTGTTCATTTGTTCATCATGCGCAGTTTGAGATACAAACAAGTAATATAAAAAAATTAAGCAAATTCCTATTTAGATCAACAAAAAAAAATTTATTTTAGTTACTTTTATTAAATAGTTACAATTAATATAAATATGTATATACATATGACAAAATCACACTTAATTTTTATTAATTATCAATAAAGTATCGTATTGTCATCCAAAACAATCGTGTATATAAAATTTCAGTTCAACTGAATGCTTTGAAACGTGAGAAAAAAAAATCTCTTAAAAGTTTTGACTCAAGTCGCTAAAAATGAAGCCAACGTGGCTGTATCTGTAATTCTTTAAACAACTAATTTCAGTCAATTAATTTTAATTAATTCTAATTAAATTATCGTATTGTAACCCAAAACAATAATGTAAAGAAAATTTCAGCTCAAATGAACGCTTTAAAATGTGAGATAAAAAAAACCTTTTCATGTTTTGACACAAGTCGCCAAAAATGATGCCAACGTGGTTGTATTTGTAATTCTTTGAATAATTAATTTTAATCAATTAATTTTTATTAATTATAATTAAATTACTGCATTTTCATCCAAAATAATTGTGTATATAAAATTTCAGCTCAATTGAGTGCTTTAAAATGCATTTTATTAACGATTGAAAACTTGAACATGATAAATATATATATAGAGAGAGTGAGCTAATAGTATATAGGAATTGAAAAAAAGGAGCCTAATTCTTTCTTTTTACATTGCACAGTAAGTATTAGCCTTTAAATATTGGCAAAATTAATTATCATTTCCTGATACATAGTACAATATATTTTTCTTTATAGTTAATGTTATCCCAAGTATCATAATTACGTTACAGGTTTGTATAGAAGTTTAAATATTATTCTTGTGTGTGTGAAATTAAAACCCCCAGATCTCATTTCGATTATTTATTTATTTTCTTATGAGAAAAATATTGTGCAAGAACACCAATTAGTTAAATTCAGTGCTTTAAAGATCAATAATATGAATAATTCCTTGCAGCCGGGAATAACATCATTTTGTATTTTATGATTTTCATTTGTCGTTAACGATGGAATATTTGTTGATTACTTTGAAACGGAATAACTCTATCTTCTACGAACATTTAGGAAACATTTTTGAAAACACTGGATCCATTACTGTTGAATGATGACAAAAATCAACCTGTAAAATCAAACTATTCTATTTTTTTTTACAAATTTTTATTCTATTTGTTTCCCTCTCGAAAAATTCTATCAAAGTTTTCCCTCTTTCCACCTTCCTTCCCCCCTTAATACATATTTAATATTCTACCATTGACTCCAAAGATTGAAACTTTTCCTCTGGTCCCCTGCATTAACACTTTAACGGCTTTTCACTCTTTCGATGTCTAATGGAAAGAATTACATCGCCATTTTTACCAAGAATTATTTTTTCCCTCCCCTCTCTCTCTCTTAAGTAGCTTCTTTTTTCCTTCTCCGGAGGCCATTCTCGTACTACAAGAGGTCCAACACATTTTCTCACACTTTTCGCAACCATTAAGTACCAAAATCCGATCGAAAATTCCCTCCGCATAAGCTTGCCCAAGAAAACGACCCGGTAAGTAATGATCCCCGCGTCACTCCGGAATGCATCATCCCACTGGATGACAAATGATGTTTCTTTATAGAAACGCCAGGAAAAGAAAAGGCAACTGTGCGTTGACACCTCAGAGCAAAATGCAGTGGCTGCTGACTTTCTTCGCACGTTTCTGCTGAGTTTTGCGCGATGAGTATGACGGATGGTTCTGTCGAGGTAATGGGTTCGAAAAGTGATGGTAACTTTTTGATGGAAGGGTCGGGAGTGAATTTGTTTGCAGTGGCACCAGTGCTGTCGAGCAATTAGAATGCCCGAGCCGGGAACTTGGTGGGAGGTGGGTGGAATCACCAATGGGACTTCTTTGAGATGCTTAGTGTTTTTGTTACAGAGTGATACTGAATAAAAAGTCTCTTATAAATGAGGATCAGTAAGACAGAAAAATAAAGAATCCTGATAAATATATGGTGATGTCATTGTAAAATATCATTTGTGTACATTTGTTCAAAAAACTCAAAATCGATAAGAGCTCTCTTCGTCTGATATCAGGTGAAAGAGTGTTTATTAAAATCCCTTATATAATTGCTACTGGCGTATATATACGTCTCACTCAGTCAGTGGGTTTAGTGCTCCTGGCGTGTATATACGTCTTCCCGAAATACCATCCTTTTCTTTGCGCTGCTATTAGTAAAACTAATTCGAAGGGTTTGGAATGCAATACAATGACTCTGACAGTGTTTGTGAAGGATTTACTTATTTCAGAGAAAATTTTGCTTATTTATGCCTTTTCTACACCCTCCCCCCAATTTATCCCATACACGCAAATATTTGCAGGACTGGCAAAGGCTATCGTTTAAATTTTAGTCGGCACTAGGGGGTAGGTTCACGAAACAGGATCTGTATCTCAGTAATGTTAAAAATAGGTATTTTTAAGGAACATTTATAAAAGTTCTATTGAATAAAAATCTCCAATTTTTTTTACTAAATATTCTTTGAACCATAATACATACTTTAATCAGAGATTTTATTGATAGGTTGTCTATATATATATATATATATATATAATAGTTATTTTTAAAAAAATATTTTTTGCAAAAATCTGTTTTTTCCCCCCACAAACAGTGAAATTTCATAAATGCTATAATTTATGTCAGAATATTTTTTTTTTGAAAAAATCCGTATTAGAGAATGTAATTATTAACTAAGCAAAGTTACACAAGCTGTTAAATGCAGTAGTTTAGGAACAAATGTTCCTTATATGGTAAAATGTTAGTTTTGAGAAAAATGGATTTTAGTAATGGATTTAATAGACTTTGACAGACGGTAAAACATTTTCAAAAAATATTAAAAATACTTCTACTGCGCGTAGAATTATAATTTTTGCACCATTAGAAGCGTAGAAATACATATTGTATTAAAATGGGAAAAGTGAAAAATGTGTTTGGGGGCCGAAATTCATGAACCTACCCCTTAAGGGGTAGGTTCATGGCACTCTAAGGCAATACGAGGGCTTTGGTGACGGACTTCATAATTATGAACCTCGATCAAGTGACGAGAACGTTTAAGGCGGTAACCCCTTTCCAAACTACCCCATAACGTCGACGGGAGGACATTGGGCCACGAAAAATTGAAAGTGCATGAGCCCATCTACGCGGTGGCTCTTTTGTACCACTTTAGTCTAGTCTAAAACTCATGATACCACGGCCACAAACTCTCGACCATTACCATGTGTAATAACCCTGCTCGCGCAGAGGTTATTGGTGTTTGAGGGTTCAAGAAAATACTATCCATAATCAGTTCAAATTATAATTTATTATTCTCTCTTTTAAATTAACATCCCAGGGCAGGAAATGCACACTTCTACTAAGTACCAACTACCTAATATTTGAATATACTTTAATACACTTACTCTTAGAACACTTTGGATGTCCAAGTTCTAATTTACCGCATTCCGTTCTTAGTTGTTCGACCTCCGGTCGTTATAATTTAGCTCTATCTTATTGACTAAATCGTCAATTAGCAATCTTTGATCATTCAGCAATTACTCGTCGACTAACTAACGACTTGCTTTCAACTACTCTATACGAACTAGCTTCGTGTGTCTAAAATGTCAACGCTTAAATAGAACCCTTCCTTCGAATAACTCAAGTCTTCTTCTTCGGGAGAAAGTTTTCAATAGAAAACAATTAATAAGAAATAAATTTCGCCCAAGTGGATCAGTGACAGGTTCGCGTATAGACCCGTTACACATTAAGCTACCGCGGGCACTCGTCTAATATCAAAGACACACATTTTTTGATAGAAAAATGTTTCAATTTTCATATAAAATAAATGTACGAGACGTGTAATCTCTCAAACTTAGGCACAAAACGACTGTCGCCTTTTGTCTGAATGATGGTGTATGTTGATAGCCTAGGACTGGAAACGAATATTTAGATCATGATCTTATTGAGGCCGGTAGAGAACGAAACGAGATCCCTTTTAAGGTTAAAGCCCGGGTTCGGGTCCAGTTGGCCTATGCCTAAAAACGTCCCTGAATAGTATAATACATCTTGTTTCTTATGAGAAAGAGAAGTAAGGATATTATATAAAAGTTGGTGTAATTTTCTATCAGAGAAAAAATTCTATATCCTGTTGTTGAAAAGTAAATGACGATTGCCTTATTTGACTTTTTCGGGTAATTGACAAAACATAATCTGAAAGAAAACATCAAGTAATTTGAGGTTGATTTCACAGATCAAAATACATAAAATGTACTTTTCAGCATGCTTCAGTCAATTTTTATGAATACTTTTTTAAAACCATTTGTGTTTTTATTTCGAACGCAATGATAATCAAAATCAATTACAATTGAACCAAAGTCTATCAGCCTTTGGTATATCACTCAACTTGAATCTAAATGGAAGTATACATGAATATTTGAAGCCTCTGCAGGATTCTAATCAGATTTAATCAGCAAGCTTGAAATTTGTCAGGCGTGATACTTTGTTGAGTAGATAAGCTAAGAATAAGTTTCGAGGAAATCTACTCCTAAGGAGAGGACGTAAATGGAAAACATGTTTGCTTTTGAACTATTAGAGAGAGACCTACACACTGGAAACTTGCCAAGCACATTTCTTTTATAGAATAGAGAAGCATTAAGAATGGGCTTTGTGTAAATTGAGTCTCAAGGGAGATTGTGTAGGACCGTTTCAGACAAAAAAAAAACCCGTATTTGAATTATTAGACCAACAGACTTGAAATCGGGCAAACATGTTTTAATTGTTTAGTAGAAATTAGCTAGGCCAAGAAATGCGGAAGTCAACTACTAAGGCAGGGTGATTAGTGGGTTTAAAAGGTAAATATGCTTTCACTTTAGAAATTTGAGTTCTGCCCTTTTTGATTCGAGAAGTGAAGGTTATTAGAATGGTTTTGAATACAAACCAAAGTTTAATGGTTGGATTTAGATATTAACATAATAAAAATATATATACTTATACAACATCACATAAAATACATAGTGTGAAGCGAGTAGGTACGACTAATATTTATATCTTTTTTTTCTATTTTAGTCAATTTTTTTAGTAAAAATATGAAGTATTATAGAAGGACATGAAAAAAAATGCAATGCATCCATATTAAATTTTTGTCAGTTGAAAACCAATTTATATTTTTTTCTAAGACTGCTCAGTTCTTGTTAATAAAAATATATTGAGCTAATATTAATTATAGAAAAAAATATAAAAGAATAATTTGTTTCCCATGAAATATTTTTGGATAAAAATTCTATATTTTATGCTTTTAGCAAATTACATCGATTTGAATAATCAACATCTCGATAAAAAATTAAAATGTAAACAAGTTTCGTTATAATGATGCAATTAGTAAAATTTGACAAACAATATAATTCATGCATTCCGTTTTGTCGATTTACAGGTCATGGTTCATTAAAAGTCTTCAAAATAACTTATTTGAAATTTTTAAGACTATAATTTCATTATCTATTTATTTAAGTGAATCTATATGGACCTTGAGCCTGCAAGGAAAGTAAGCAAAATAAACAAATAAAGTTTTAAAAAAATATTCTTGAAGGAAAATTATTCACAGCTTTCAATATTTAAAATTTTTTTTAATGATTTATATTCATCATCAAAATAGTTTATTCCAATTTATAAAGGAATCCTGATTTTCATTCCAATTAATCGCGCAGACGATATATTGCTGCAACTTAAACAACATTCCATTTTATATTTCACATAGAACATCAAACATTCTACAGAAAACAAAATGGCTCAGTCGACGTTCCAAATGGTAAACTATCACACAGATACCACAGAACAGGAAAATAAATATTCAAAAACATAGAAAAAAGAGAAAAAGAGTAATGTTTATGTGTTGTGTCTAGCTCTCTCTAAAAGAAGGTCTTGAATATATTATCTCCCATTCACTGTCTCGTTTCGTATCAAACAAAGAGATATCTGAGGGCGTGGTATTCAAATTTTAGAACTTTTATGTTCCGCGTTCTATTTGACTTGATTACCTTGATCTAATTGATTCAAATCGAAGAAGCCGCCTCAAGGATTTTGACTGAGCGATATTTATTCCTCTAAGAACACGTTTCCCGTTAGAAAAACATTCTATTCTGCTTTTCAATACCTGGTTTGACGTTTGATATTTAATAATTTATTTTTCTATATTCATAGGATATTAGTAGCATTGTAACGCGATGAAGTGAAGGGATATTTTGAAAAAGTAATTAATGTCACATGATCGCAGTTTAAAAGGAAATATATGAAACATTATAGTGTTGATTGTTTGTTTGTAAATATGATAAGCTGTGTATCAGGAAGGGAGTTATTCATTATTACTTAGTTTCCTTATCGAAATTAAACACTTTGTAATCAAAGAGAAAAAACTTATATCTTACTACTATAACAATAGCTTAAGGTATTCGACTACCCTAAAATTGTGAATTTTGCCAAGAATAGAAATTTTTTTTTATGATTTTGTTTTATAGACCATCTTATTAGCTTTTTATAAATACCAAGTTTATTATTTTCCGTTCACTAGAACAAGTAAAAGCAGATGTCTTTACAGAAAGCAAGATGTCATACTTTAAAACGCGATTTACTCGAAATGTGATTTTTTTTTCAATGCTCAAACGGGAACAGCGGTTGCTGAGGAAAGGTTTTGAAAATAATTAACTGAATTTTTTTGTGTATGTTTTGTTTAATATTAGAAGTGTTTCAACCTTAAGATTTATCAATCACTGTTTTATTACAAATTTATAGTCCCTTATGTTAATATAATCATTGTTATTTTAAGCAATTTCATATAATAATGTAAATAAAGTGCTCTAGTTTTTGTAAAAATTAAAATATCTCTTAACCTGAAGGCCATTTCAAAAATGAATAACAGCAACACATCAGAATTGAAAAATTTTGTTCATAAACCTTTTGTACAAATGTATGTTATTTTTTGTAAATTTTTACCCATTTTAGTAATAATAATTTCTTTTTCCCTGCTTAATTTTAGCATAATTTTCTCAAAATGTATTAAACACATCTAAAAACCACACACAAAAAAATATCCTTAAATCTCCATTTTTTTTTTTAAAAGTTGTCTCAAGTAATAGGATACCTTAAGCATTATTTCAAACATATGAACATATTTTTTGAAGAATGTTGAAAAATTTATTTATCTTATTCTTTTATTTTGTATTTTTGAGTTAGGTGAAACAAAGATATCTTAAAATTTCTACTACTGTAAAGTCCCGAAAACTCGGCATTTGATAACCCAGAAGTACGGATGACCCGGCAAAACCTTTGCAGGTCGAAGGTCCAAAATTGTACTGAGCTAGACATTTTGTCCGATGTAGAAATTATTGCAGCTGTCAAAGTAAACCCGGCATTACTCGCATGAAAAAAAAAACGACCTAAAGCTCTCGCGCCGAGTATGCCATACCCAAGGGTGTTTACATCGTGTTTTTACCGTAAAATTTTTATTCAAAGGCTAAAAGGAATAAAAGTAAGAAATACAATATGTTTATTACATTTTTCAAACGTAAATTTAGTTTTTTGTTGTTCTTTTTATAAGGGCATGCTGTGCATTGTTTATACACTCCTTTAATCTCATTGTGAGTGAGTGCGATGCTTTCAATATATCTTAATTCTTTTAAAATCAATATCTTTTTAAATCTAAACATACAGGAGTAAACTTCTCTGTTCTTTAAATTCAAAAATTTTGGAATTTCTTTTTTATTTTCTCTTATTGTTCCAGCAATATTTTTTTCCCCAAAAGTTCATTTGAAAGTAGATAAGATGCGTACCAGTTGTCTCCTTTAAATTTACTTTCTTCCCAAATGTTTTTGTGTGTCAACATATAAAACATTTATTTCCAACAGTGTCTCCCTTTTCCAAATCTAGATCGATTTCAGTGGAGGAATCATACTTGCTGTTATACTCTCATCATTTGATTTTTCCTCATCATAACCGCGAAGAGAATTTATTCATTCGAAAATACTGTTGCGCTATATCTATTAAATACTGTATCTATTAAATTATACTTAAATATCACATTTCTTCACCATAACTACAATAATATGTCATAGCATAAGGAAGATTTAAAATGTGCTCATGCATTCAGAACTGTAACGGTGATTCACGCGCTGTGTATGACATACTCGAAGAGGCGGTATCCAAAAATGTACCTTTAGAATTCGCCTACAAGCTAAAGCCCCTCAAAGGATATGACCTTAAAGTCAGCTACATAAGAAACTATCCATTTTCCAAAAAAGGTTTGGAAGGAGCGTTGAAAAAAGTTAGACGATGGGTATGACGCACCCTATGCGAAAAGTGGAGTAAAGGAAAAAAATTCGGAAAAGTACGAAGACGTTAACGTTGAGAACACCGTACAAACTCCCGAAATCTCACATTGTGAAGGACTAAAGTCTACCGAAACCACTCTTTAGTATTTTGAATAATAAGGTACGGCGGTAATGGACTTACAGTTTCTTCGTCGTCTTCGCGATGAAACAGTTAAACGCAGAGTGCAGTACGGAAGACAACAGGAGATTACACATTTCTTTGAAAGAGGTATCCAGTTTTGCAAATTTTAGTCGGCTGCTTAATTTTCATTTTAGACAGCCTTATGCCTTCATAATATATTCTTCAGAGGTGTATCTGATCAGATAAATTACTGTATACTATTAATTTTTTTTTTCATAGAAAAAATACTCTATGCCTTTCCTTTTTTTTTTTTTTTTTGAGTATTTGGGCAGTTTATTTTCTGTTGTATTTTCAAGCAAACCAATCATACAAATGCCGTACAATATTTTCAGAGGAAGTACTCGTACTTGCTCTTGACTAATCCCACTCTCGTTAACCTGGTATTTTCACAATATGGGCCACCCTTCTGTCCACATTAAGCCGAATTTTCGAGACTCTACTGTACTGCTTTATTTATTTTCGAAAACACAATTTCAATTCAGTTTTAATCATCCAGGTCTGTACTATTTATAATTTGAAAGCCTTAGTTCTGAGCTATTTTTTCTCTCTAATTCTTTCATTGTTATAAAAATAATTGCTAGGTTACTAATAGTAAATGAAAAAAAATTACTACTGAAAGCAATGAACTGAAGTATGTGAAATACTGCACTTAATACTATGCCTTTCGAAAAATTATTTTTAACCTAATAGAAGCTCTACTTAAGTCAATTGACTTTAAATTTTGTTTTCTGATTTATTATATTCCTTTGTCAGAACAAGAAATAACAATTTTATCTATAAAACTAAGATTTCCAAAATAAGGTTAAAATACCAAATTAAAAACAGTTTAAATGATACTTTAGTTCATTTTTGGTAGAAAAAAAATTAAAGAGTAGATGGTCGGAATTTGTGTTAACTAATTTCGTAACCTTAGATTTTATTAACTTCACCATTTCTCACGTATTTTGTTTTTAAATTCAGTTTTTCTTAACTCCTGTGTGACAGTTATATATTATATTATTTTAAAAATCTTATATTTTATATTTTGAGCTATTTTTTCTATAATTAATTCTATTACTAATGATTTTTAATGATGTCTGTGTGGGTGCAAGAAAAATAAATATTGAGGCAGTATAAGCAGTACTGTCATGTAAATGTTTCATAATAAAATTTAAAAAATTTGTTATATCCAATTATATTACTTTTTATATTTTGTTTCTTAGAAGACTACAATGCACACATTTGCTTATAGGGCTGTTTTGAATCTTGATTATCTGAAAGTACTTGTAGTAATGTGAATCAATGGCAGTTACTCAACATTAAAATTTAATAATTCTTCATTCGGTGTTATGTAGAAGATAAAAATAATAAGATATCTATTCAGAAGATATATCATTTCTTTCCTGGGATTAAAAATACGAAATTTATCATTAATAATTCATGTTGTTGTTTCCTTTTCCAGATGGTGTAGCTCTCATCTACACACACACACCATCTCCAAACCAAAAATCTCCATAAAATCCAGAAATAAAATAGGATTTCCTAAAATCTCATCATATGTAAAACTCAAATAATTTAGAATATGACTGGAGGAGGCCTGATCAGCCTCGCACCTATAACACTCTGGAAAGACTTTAGGGCTATGTTGAAAAGTAAGAGATTTGATGTGGCCACTGAAAAACCATGACAGAGCGATATACTGATCCCTAGGAATATTAAATTGGTGATACTAACGAGGGTTTTTCCCAAAATAACAAGGGTGAGCAGGGGGTATTCTCCAAAATTCAATCATTTCTATCCTTTTAATAGAGGTGACTTCAGCAAAAGTTAGACAAATGTCATCTAGCAAGGTGTCAGCAGTAGCAGATTTGGCCAAACTATCGGCTACCTCGTTACCATTCAATAATTCCTACAACAAAGAGTTAAATTCATGTGACGTCACAGTCCCATGATAACTTCAATCAAAGCATTTTCAACCATCAATTCATTAATTCCCGTGACGTCATAATCACATAATAAATAAAAAACACGTGTTTCCAGCCAATCAATCAGCGCTTCACTGTTGCCAATTCTTGCTCTTTTCGCAGATAATTTCTTAAAAAAAATACATGCTTATCAACAATTATAACCTACATAAGGAGACAAAATGCACTAGATTTAAAATTATGGGACTTTTTTTTTTCATTTTTGAAAAAACTTTTTGAAGAATCTTAGTACTTGGATATTTTTATTTACGCACTTATCAAATTGGAAATTTTATCGACATTTTACAAGTAGGACAAATTCAAATTTAATGTCAGTTTATAATTCAATGGAGAGCACGTGACTGCATATATCACCTGAATTTAGCCCTTCAAAAACAAATTTTTAAGATAAACAAAACAAACTTCTTTAGAGAAATATTTATTTTTATGTCTAATCTTCCTCATATTTATTAATCTATTAATTTATTTCACAAGTGATTACAATCCGAGAGTACAATGACATCTATTTTTAAAGTGACATCTATATTACAATAGAACCTCCATCATAAAAACAAAGCAATTTTCTGTGGTAATTTGAAGATAGACAGATAATACGAAAGATTAATTTTCCCAGACATAATTAATTTCATCTCTTACTCTCATAAAGCTAAGATTGCAGCAGACAGTCTTTACGAATCAAATTTCATTTACATGACAAATTAATGTTTCTTCCCTAAGTGACAATTAACTTATATGCCTTGAGGCTAAAGAAATGGTTCTAGAGCTCGTAGAAATTTAAAAAAAGAAATGCAATGATGGCATAGCAAAAAAGATGCAATTTTTTTCTTACTAATCATTAGTTTTGGGTTTATGGTGGTATTGTTTAAGTGTTATACAATAAGAATAATTATTTCTCGTAGGGAATTACTTCTGCTTTCCATATCAAGTATCCACAACTTAGATCAAATTATTTCTGGTTTAAATTACAGACTGCAACTATTCATTTAAAACCTGATCAATCGTTTCATCGTATGAGGTCTCTGCCTATCTGTTTAGAATTCAATTCTTGTTATGCGATTCACTTTTTTTGAAGGTGCTCTGGAGTATTAAAAAAAGAAAATTTGATCGTTTGAAAATAATTCTATTTAATTGAGCACACTTAAATGTAAACAATCTATTTTTCAGGTAGGAAATGTTCATTCTGCTTTGGGGCTTAAAAGAAAGCAACGCAGTGAAATTATTCTGACTGTTTTATTTATTGGCAGACGATTATTATTTCTTTTCAGCGGAATGGTTTTAGTAAATCACATGATGCCAAACAAAAAATACACAATAATATGAATGAATATATTATCTTTTTTTCCCTTTTGTATTTAATCATTCTCATACAAATAGTTAGCTGTTTTTGATTTTCAGATTTAAATGGGGGGGGGGGGGACACACTGAATACATATACGGAATGAAATACATATACGGACCATTTCTTTTCTACATTTTTATTCTATATATATTTAAAAAAACACTTGTAAAATATTATTATGCTATTTATTGCTTGTAATAGAATTAAATTTAATTAAATGGTTTTCAAATAAGTTGTTTTAAATAATAAAAATTATTGGGTACTTTTCCGTTTCGCCTGTGAAAATCTCGCCAAGTTGGCGTTCTAGGCGACAATATACACTTAAAAATATTAATAAACCTTCATTCTCCCTGGTTATTTATCCATTTTTGAAAAATAATGAAAAAAGACTTTATGTTATAAAAATACTACGACTTGTTTTGATGATGTGGTGGTAAAAGTTTACCATCGGACACATTCCGTTTGGCTTCGGTTGTATCATTTTTGGCGATTTTATTGCCTGCATATAACGAAATGCACATAACGAAAAAGTTCCAATTATTGTGCCAATTTTTAGTATGATTTCTGAAAAAGGTACCTTACATAGTTCTTAATATACGCCTATCTGTGCAAAAGCCGAAAATAAATTTTTTCTTCAAAAATTCATTCAGCATTAAAATAACAGGTATATAAAATGAATTTTTTTTCAAATACAAACTCCATTCAAAACAGCCAAGAAGTTAAAAGATTAAAATCTCCATTAGCTAATAAATACTTATAAGAAAAACCATTTTCTTTAACTTAAAAATGTACCCACTCACTTCAACTTCTAAAAAATTCCAGAAATTTTAGCTTTTGAAAGGAAATATATTATACATATATTTTTTAAGGAATATTTGTGTGACGTACACACATGCGTGCGCACACCCGCACACACACTGTACAATATGCGCTCAGGTTTTAATGAAGTCGAACTAATTTAACTCATTTTTTCTTTCCTAATAAATAATATTTAATAAAAAAATAAAATTTAAGGATTAATTTTATAAAAATTGGCAGAAAAAGCGTTTGTCTCTCAGTTTCATTTCTGAGTATATTTAATGAAAACAAACTTCTCGGAACTAATTAAAACTCTTATGCATTATTTTTGAATTATATTTTTTATCTTTTATAATTAGTCTTGGTTGACCCGTTCAAATATATTTGGTTCAAAGAAAAATAGTTCTTTCTATGATTCTTTAGATACACCAAGACTGCATGGTGACTCCCCCCCCCCTCCTTAATTCAAAGTGAATCATGAAAAGTAAAAAGCCATTTTACTTGAGCAGCTTTTAATACAATTGCTGTTCCTTAAAGAACTTTCAAAGCAATGGAATTATTTTTAAAAAGGAAAGAATTTGCTTGAATACGATAAAATTACTTCCAGGAGAATGCGTCTTCAAAACACACGAAATAATAACTGAAGACGGTTCATTTTGGATAATCAGTATGACTGGAAAAAAAATATTTTTCATAAATTCTTCGAGACAGAATGTTGCCTTTCAGTTTGTATGTTTAAAGAGGCTTATTGTGAAATGTTTTGTTTAATTTACTAAATTGTCATTGTGTGTTTATGTGTGTGCGATTATTGACTCATAGTAGAGTCTGAATTTGGAACTCAGTTCAAGATAGGAAATAAAAGTTTAAGTATTAAAACAAGTTTTTCTTTCAATTTCAACGAGTAAAGGCACAATTATCAGCTTACTATTACTATATAAAAGGTAAGGAATAAATATATAGTCTGAGCTAAATATAGATTGATATCAAAATAAATGTTTGGTCTAATAAAATATACTGCTGTGTTTAAAATGGAATAGTCAATGCAATACATAATTTGGAGTACTTTTCAATCTAAAAAAAGTATGCCAATTTATCTTTTTCCTTAACGAGAGAGCAGGCGCTCACTCGATACTAACGTTAATGATCGCGCAAGATGACTGACTGAGTCACCCCAATCTTTTTTATAATTATTTTTATACACATGACAAAAATCGTAATTTTAATAAATAATTAAATTAAGAGAAAGTATACTTACCTACTTTTAAGACTTTTCAGTTTTCTTTGATAATTTGAGAAAAAATATCAATCAAACTGAACCAAGACGTTTCAAAAGTGGGTGACTTTAATAAAAACATACATCACAGACACTTTTTGATAACATTATTTTGAGGAAAAATTGTTTTATTTTGTCCAAGTTATTGTAATTATATTGTCCTTCAATAATCACCAAATAGCATGTTGAACATGTTCTTGCAACGGCTGGATGGCGTGGTTGGTTTGTCGCTGACCTTCTGCATCCAAGGTTGCGGGTTAGACTTCGGCCAAAGTTGGTGGATTTTCATAACGTAGAAAATCGACAGCATCCGTGTCGTATGATTACGGCATGTAAAACATCCCTAGAGTGTCTTTTCAGCTTAGGTGATCTTGGCAAAATTAAATCCTGATACAGGTTCGCATCGTCAGAGCTCCGGTGCCTTCATCTGTGGAAGAAACTGGATGTCAAAATTACCTGCGGTGATTGGTATTCCCCTATAGGGTGCTGCACTAAAAAGAGATACCAGCTTCCGAGGAATGTACTAGGTCTATAATTTTAAAACACGAATCCGCAGCCCATTACAAATAAAAAAAACTTTTTCTTGCTTGTGTCTGTTTGACACTGTTAAGTGCGTCTAGTGGTACACTTATGACTTCAAATTTTATACTTGATTGTGTTGTTTAAGTAGCATTTGTAAATTTTCCTTTCAACACAAAGCTTTTCCCAAATTCACTTTCGCTATCATGATTAATGTGCATTATTTCTGCAGGTTCTTCCCTTGCTTATCTAGTTTCAACTTCCTTTAACAGAGATTACAAATGCCCATTTCTTTCTTTTTTTAGGCTCTGTTCATTTGCATGTATAAACCATAATAAGTCGTATAACACAGCATTAAAAACCACTAAGTTGTTCATAGGGGGAAAATGTAGCATGTTTATAGAAATTATTTTGGAACAAAAGTAGTCGTGCAGTTAACTCAGTCACCCCAAGTACCTTGAGATAGTAAAAAACGTTAACCATTTCCAAAAAAGAGAGAGATAGATGTGACAAATACATTTTAGTCCCCATGAAGATTGTCCTATAAGATGATACTGTCAAGGTCATTGATAACAAATAATCAGTTTTCCCAGAATTAACAATTTCGTAAGCCTGGGGTGACTCTGGGCTCCGTGTGACCGCTCCAGGTTAATATGTGAGAAGTGAATTTCCTTTTCTAACATTAAGTTGATTAGAAATTTTCGCACTAATACACAGTTACACACGTATGCGCTTATATTATAAAGTTATACAATTACTTGTCACAGATTACACGCGAGAGACATGTTACGTCCTCTATAGCAACAGCGCACTGTAGCGCCATCTGTAATAATTTTGTTAGAAGACCGGTCAACGTTTGATAATTTTACCGCGGCCCACTGAGGAAGTTGATTGTTTTTATTTTAGATCATTTTGATTAAATAATTTTAAATTAATTGTATTTAAACAAGCATTCGAAATAAACTACAGTTGTACCAAAAATGAATTTAAAATAATTTAAGATTTTAACTCACTAGAACGCTACGCAATACACCAAAGTAAATGTAATGGAAATTTAATATTCCTTAGGTGGCCCGGTATCATTTGATCCTCGGACCAGTCCGCAGCCCTGGGGTTGGGGACCACTGTTTATCAAATGTCAATGTTACTGTTATCAAATCAAACCCCACTGTTAGTCAAATTCAGGTTTATATAATTTCTGGTTTGTAATTAGTACAAAGGACTGTTATATAAAAGAAAATTTAGATTAATTTGAAAGTTGAAACTTTTGTCAGCACGTAAGACAGTGAAATCTATGTACATAAATTTCAAGATATTAATTGTTGCAATTAATATCTTGAGGTTAAATGTATTTAATCTCAAGTAGATTGTAGTGTGAGGAATTATTTATATAATTCTAATTTTCGCAAAAAAATTAAAAACATTTTAAAGAGATACATTATTTGATTATTTTTTAATCGGGCACATTCGACGCATGATGAACTAACTAAATACACATTAAGACAGTGATTCTCAAACTTTTAATACTTGCGACCCAATTTTCAATCATAATTTTCAAAGAACCCTCCCCCTACAATAACCTTGTATTCGAACGCAATAATAATGTGCTTTGATGTAAAGCTACAAATTGACCTTAATTATGCACTATAGAAATTATCAACATAACTTGTGAGCGCAACTTATTTGGCACTACTCCTTCACCTTCGTGCCTACCTAAGTGTATGTGTGGGGCTGGGACAAAGCACCGCCAATAACTTCCATAATAACTATTATTTTACTACTCTTCAAATACACTTATTCAATCACAAGTGAAACTACAAAAGGAGACCCTAGGAGTAATATATAAAGTGAGCAATCTATTCTCAATGAACAACTCTAAGTAAACACAACTAAGTGAACAAGCGCTAGTGATCTGATTACTAAATCTAATTCAATCTATCTTAGATCCTTAATCCAATAATTTATTATCTTATCAACTCCTTCCTTAACTCACGCTATGTTTGTGGAATACTCAATGAAATATTCTAATATTCTCACCTACGTATCATCGCAACAGCTCTCTTTCTCCTTCTACCTTACATCTACAAAACCTAGACTTTTCTAATCAAACTAATTTAAATATCAGGGTTTCTTCTTGAGAGGCTGTGAATTAACGCGAATGCTGGCCCTAAAGTTTCCCCAAGAGGATTAGTAAATAAGGAAGCGTATAGATCCGTCACAAACTATAAAATTTTGAATATGATACTTTTTTAGAATAATATATATCTTAAGTAAGTTATTCTCTCTCTTTCAAGTAATAGGATAACTATACTCCAATTTTAAATTGGAACAGATTGCAATAAGTATGCAAAGTGTACTTTATTTTTTATTATGTCAGTATGTATTTTCTTTCGTTTCTCCAGTAAATTAATAATTTTTTTTAAAAAAATAATCTTTTATTTTTGATATGCTCACGTCTCCCAAGTAAGGCTATTACGCCTCCGCTGGGGGAACGCATCACAATTTGAGGCTCGCTGCATTATAAGAAATTCCTTAATATTCTAATACGAAATTGCTTGCCAATTTTATTTATTCTTTTATATAAAACTTTATTCTCAACCGACATTCCTCTATAGTTTGTTCTTATTTTTATATGATAATGATGTGGTTTAATTAGACACCTAAATACATTTAACAGGCGCCACAATTGGTCACGGCTAATAGATTTCTACATATATATGAGGAAAAAACCCCATCAAAGCGATCTTATATAAATCATGACCATGACGTGTTAATGACATCTATAACATCTGAGCAAATATGTATATAAAATTTTTTACATTGGCGCCGTTTTTAATGAAGCTAATTGATTCACATTAGAAAAGAAGAGGATATAAGGTAAAAGCCGACAAATATAATTTATACAATGCAATCCACCCCTGAAATTTAATGACGCCATTATTATACCGAGCAATCAAAAGCTTTTGGTGGTACCAGGTACACATCGGATTTTTAAATTCCACAAAACTTTTCTCATGCACTCTACATAAATAATTATCGTATTTTGCAATTACCATTACAATATTAATTGTCGCCTGCCATAAATTACGATTTCTTTGAGAAAAATGTGTTAACTCCTTCTCTGACATTCTTATATTTAAATTTCATTAATATAGTATAATGATACAACTGAATTCACCCATTAGGCACCTAAAATCATTTATTCGGCGCCAAATTTACTACAGTTAATAACTACTTATATGATGAGGAAAGGAGATATTAGTATGACCTTTTTTAAATCATGTACACAATAATTAAAATCAATGATATTCGCCAAATATATGTATAAAATCTGTACATTGGCGCCATTTTTGATAAAGCTAATTGTTTCACATTAGAAAAAAAGAGGACACAAGGTAAAATCTAAAATAATAATTTATATAATGCTGTCCATTCTTGACACTTAATGACGCTAATATTTTTCAGCACAAGCAAAAGCTTCCGGTGGAACCAGGCACATCAGATTTTGAATTTCGTATAACTTATCTCAAACTTTTTTTTACGTAGTCTTCATTGAAACCTGCTGTTTTGAGAGATTATCACTACGAAATTATCATTTTGAGAGATTATCATAAAAATGTTAACTGACATGCCTACATTTTAATTTTATTTTTATAAGATAATGATTTATTTGAATTCTCTCATTAGGCGCCTAAAATAATTTAATTGGCGCCAAATTTACTGGAGTAAAGATATACTTATAAATAAGCAAAGGAGACATCCGTATGACTATTTGTAATTCATATACACAATAATTAAAATCAATGATATTCGCCAAATGCATGAATAAAATCTTTACAGTGGCTACTAATCTTTACTAATGACATTAAATGATTCGCATAAGAAAAGAAGAAATGATATATAGCTAAACGTAAGTAATTTATGTTTTATTTTTTTCCATGAAACTTAATAATTAGAATATTCTGCAAGATATTCATTGAGTTTCTGTCGATATCAGATATATCAGCTTTTTAAAATTCTTATAGATTACATCAAAAACCTTTGGCGCCCTACACTATGTTGTTGTTTTCTGTAATGATCATTACAATATTTAATTACAGACTTAAATTTATTATTACAATATTAATTGTTACATATCATTAATGATAATTCTTTGTGTAACGTTTTCAACCGATAACCTTCTTATATTTTAATTTATTTATGTAGTATAATGATGTAATTAGAATACCGAATCAGACACCCAAAAACACTTAACCGGCGCCCAATTTTTTGTAGTCACTGAATTCCCTACATATGGGAATAAGAGACATAGGTATGACCTTACACAAATTATATGTTTGATAATGAAAATCAAAGAGATTTGTTAAATCTGAAAATAAATGTCTTTTGAACTAGCGCCATTTACATCGAAATTAATTGTTTCGCCTTTGAAGCTTAATGATGACAATATTCCGTAAAGTGTTCAGTGAGTTTCTGGTGTACCACCGTGTATACCTACTCTGTAAAGTTTTTCTAAGGCATTCCCAAAGTTTTATCAAGTTATTCTGTATTAAGAATTATTGTTTCGTACATGTAAGAATTGTTCTTACACTTTTTTCTTCATTACACAACCTAAACTGTTTAAAAAATATTTTTCAAATGCTCTACTTTTCGTTTTATTTGTTCTTTTAAATTTATTATAATAAGCGAGTAAACGAAAGATATTTTATAACAAGGGTCGGCAACCTATGGCACGCGTGCCACATGTGGCACGCGGAGTAATTCTCAGTGGCACTCTATACTATTCTACAAATTTGTTAATTTTTGAGTGGATGGTATTTGATAAATTTGTTATGGACCTTTTGTTTGACAAACATCTTCAAAATTATAGACATTTACGTAATTAAGAAAAAAAATCTGAAACATTAGCTCTGTAGATAAATCTCTACAGGTATTTTGTAAATAATTTGAATATTATTACTGATTTTACATATCTAAGTGAACAAATCTTATCCTATGAAAAATATTTTGAGTCCACATAGAAATAGTTAACGACTGAATGTTCAGAATCGTGCCGAATTAGAGGTCCAAATTATACCCCTGATTTAGCGATATGAAGAATGACGGTGCAAGCACTAGATTAGCATTAAAATTTGTATTTAACTATAATGAAGAAAAATATTTAGATCTTACGTTGCCTATTTCATATTTTAATCAATGTTTAAAAATACGCAATATTTGTACAATTTTAATTTTTATTTATGGTGAAGAAGTAGTTATATTTTATGCTGTTTTTTTATGTTAAGAAATACATTTAAATGATGCAAAATTAATGTATGATAAAACTGAAAATCTATATTAATGACCTCTACTTTCTAACTCTGCTTGCATTATTGTCGGAATCAAATTGTTTCAAAAACGTCCACGGTGTGCACGTTGAATCATATTGGTAGATTGGTTTGGCACGCCACAGTTAAAAGGTTGCCAACCCCTGTTTTACAACAACTTAATTATTCTTAAAACCAAATGGGTATGAATATAATTAAAAATTAAAATCGTATTGAATTACGCTCAAGTGACAAGGACGAGTTGGTACCCCAGTATATAGCTATAGTTTCTCGTTAAAGGGAGGACTTAGAGCCACGACAGATTGAACATTCATCAACCCTTCTACAGGGTGTATATTCAGAGGCTCTAGCACTAGAGCTCATGACACGCCGACCACGAGTTCGTGATCATGACTACTATACCTGATATAATACCTGACCTCCCCAAATTCGGTTGATACAGGGATTTTTGTGAGCGGAGAGTAAAATTTTCAGCACAATAAAATAAAAGATGATTTCTTTCTGTAAATATTTAAATCTTATTCCAGGGCTTAAAACTGAACAGCAGTTACCTTTTTAGGTATGCGGTGTGAATATTCTTTTAAGAGAAAAAAGTGAACTCTAATGTAAATAAGTTTCGTAACCCTTGACCAACCCTTAAATTTCATCCATATCCACTTGAAAAGCACCTTTACCTTTTAATGGCGTATGCTAGAACGTAAAAGAGACTAAGAAAATATAAACAATTAATTATTATATCGAAAAATGAGCTATCCGTGTAGGTGTATAAAAAACTAAAACTCCATTAACATGTAGGCGAAAATCACAGACCAAAGTACGGGATCGATCAAAACAAAAATAAATTATTTTGTTTTTCCATAATGTGACGAAACAAAGACAAATTACTAAGCCACACTCCATAGTTCTCATCCGCGAATTCCGAAACAGTTTGACACGCGAGCACCGAAATGACTGATGACGGCACTGTTTAACCTCTAAAAGGAGCGAGGAAAAAAGGCCTCACGCTTCCGAAAAGGACCGGTCCCGCCGCCCTGGCCCGAGGGAGAAACGTGCCGACAGATCCAATATCACGTTTGAACTTGACCCCATTTTCGGAATATTTATTCTGCGCTTGAGAAAATCTAATCCATGTTTCCCTCTTTTTTTAAATTTCTCAATGTCTTATGTAACTGTTGGTAATTTTGTTATAGGTGAAATGACATAAAGTATAAAGCAGTGACGCCGAACCGTCGATCGCGAGCTACAAGTAACTCGCGAGGACATTTGCTAACCCTGATTCCTCCCCTGAGCTGGCAATGACGGCAGGGGGCCATCTTTTATTACATTTGTTCGTTAAATGTGTTTGTCTGACAACAAACTCTGCTATTTTACATTTGTTATTTATTACTAAATGCATTTCAATTCCTTTTCTTATGCACAATTCAATTTCAGTTTATTTTTGTTACATACAATTTAATAAAAATTGGTTTTATTTTGACTAGAAATGTAAGTTTAAAAACAATAAACAAAGGTTATTTTTTTTAAAGGAAAGATAGTAACTCTATCGACAATGGCGCAACGGAGAATATCAAGGCCCCCCTGCAAAGTCAAGCTTTGGGCTTCAAGAGGATTTTTACTAAGGATACGTACTTGGCGTCAGTAAAGCTTTGGGGCCGCTAGAAGGCTGCCCTTCTCCACAATGCGGGATAGTAGCTCGCAGAAGAATTTAAAAACTGTTTTGTAGCTCAGAATCTTCATAAATTTGGCAATCATATATATTCATATGGCGGTTTTGATAAAAACAGGGTGTACCAGTTCAACGGTGGCAAACTTTCAGGACAGATTGAGTATACAAAAACTATGAGAAATCACATTGTAATACAAGGTAGCATGGTAGCGACGACACAAAGCACAAGAAAGGCAGGACACGTACAAGAGGAGACACATGTTTGTTATCCGTAGAACAGCACAAAATTGAGAAAAAAGACAATTAAAGGGTCAATACGGGTGCATATCGGGGTGATAGGGGTGCACGTCGTTAGTATACAGTAGTGATCCCCAACCTTTTTACTGCCACGGAACGGTCAACATTTTATAATTTTACCACGGCCCGTTGAAGGTAAGGGAGAAGTTGAGTGTTTATATTTTAGATTGTTTTGATTTAATAATTTTAGTTTAATTCTATTTAAACAAGCATTCAGTATAAAATACAATCCCACCAAAAAATAAACATAAAATAATTTAACATGGAATATAAAGAGATTTTCATAAAAAGTCGCGCATATCCGAGAGAAATACACCACAGTAAAATAAAATGAAGATAATTTAATGTTCTTTGTGTGATCCGGTTACTATTTGACCACGGACCGGTACTGGTTCAAGGAGCGGGGTTGGGTACCACTGGTATACAGGACCCGCTAGTCGTTCAAATGGGAAATCCCGACATGACTGGCGATAGCCCGCATACTGGTATCGGGATTATTCTGTACCAGATCCAGCACAGTCTCCTCGTTGTTTGGTGTTCTTACTCTTCCTGCACGTTTCTTAGTGTCCACGGTGAAGGATCGGCGGTTGGACAATCTCTAGTGCAAGCGTGTAAAAGTTGCGTGGTTGAGAATTTGCTTCCTGGGTAACGTTAAGTGTGCAAACAATGTGCAGCTCACTCATTGAAATCAGTGGATCAGTATGCCAGATGCCCATCAGCGAGCTAAACGTTTGTGTGTGCACCATTCCATCCTACTACCACTTAATTAGAAGACAAAATAAAGCTTCATAGCGAGGGTGGGAGTAAAACGCTATGTCAGCGAATTCCCCGTCATCTGATGCTTCGGTTTATTTAGCGACATCTATCGCATACACCAGCGATTCTTAAACTTTCGATTGCCGCGGACCCCCTTTATGTATCAGACTGACATCTCGGACCCCCGAGATTTTGGATAAATCTCACTGATTTAATATTCTTGCTCGAAATTCATGTTCTGGTGGAGCTTTTACATTAAGGGCAATTTAGTGATCCAGTCTAGGATGGCACATCTTTCAATTTTTCAACAAAGCCTTTCAGAGTTTGTTAAAGAGGACAATCTTAACAATATAAAAGAGCCATCGCGGGCCCCCTAGAAAGGCACTTCGGATTCCCAGGGGTCCAGGACCACAGTTTAAGAACCCCTGGCGTAAATCAAGGTCATTAAACTCAAAGGCTATAACTTGTGTCAAACAAACAAGGCTTAACTTTAGGTGGGCCGCAAAAAATCAATATTCATAGAAACGTGGCGTTATTTAGAACAATACATTATAATTACCATATATAAAAGAACAAAAAAAAATAATGTTTATGTTCTGACACTTGACATTTCTTTTCTGCTGCTATCTTTCCTATTGCAAGGACCTAGAGCTGTGGGAGGAAGGGAAGGATGACTAGCCATATCAACGAATAAATCTAGTTACTGAACACACAATTTATCAAGACAATTCGAATAATTTCAACGAGAAGAGATGTTCTCAATCTAAGCAATATGTGGATTAATAACGAGATGCGCGAATTATGAGAAGACTTTAAATATCAACCCTCTTATTTCAGGATCAAATCTACTATTCCAATTATCTGAGCAATAATTAAACTTTAGTGACCAATCGTCACTTTAATTCTTTCATTTATCTAATCTCTGAAATGCGCTATAAAATAGTATAATTCCTGATCAGTAGCAATCTATCCTTCTCCTCTCATTCTATCTCTCTAGCTTGAAAACCTATACTATATATATCCGACCTAATCTGAATAATCAGGTATTCTTCTTCAGAGGGTTCGCTGTGAATAAAATCGAATTGATAGACCAAAGATTTCCCAAGAGGATTATATTAAAGAAAGGACGCGGATAGATCCGTCACACTATTTCGGGAGAAATTTTGATATTTTATTATAGATATAGTGCTTCAATATACTGGCCGGGCCTCAAAAATGTTTGTTGCGGGTAGCGAGTTTAACACCCCTAGCAGAGACACCAACCAAAGAATTCTCAGCATTTTTGCTGTACTAAGAATAATAAACATGCTTTCTCGTGTTAATCTTGTCCAGTCTTTCTTGTGTTTTCGTCTTCATTACCGCGACAGGAAAGCGTTTCCGAGCATTCCTATGTGATTTTTAATCGTCTACATATATTCTATCTGTACTGAAAGTTTATAACAGTTGAAATGACACTCTGTTCATTCCCCTTTTCTTATCGAACTCAGCTAAGTACAATAATCTTTAGTGAGACCTGGATGAATATGATTCACTTATAAAAGTGAAAAATAGAATATGATCAATTCATTATATAGATTTTATTCAAATATTCAGATTAAGCAAATTATCATAATGCTAATTAAATGTTTTTATGCCGATTATTGTATTAAAAAGGGAAGGAAATAAATAATGATTAATTATCCTATACCAAAGAGAATCTTACATTATGTTTGAAGGTTTAGGATTCAATACAATGCTCCCACATTCTTTTGCGCATACTTTTGATTTGGCGAAATTGGCCGACTATAATACATAAGTATCTAGAAATAAAGTATATGCTTTAAGGCTGAAACAATGGTTTCAAAGAAAAAGCTTTGTCTTTATAATACATTACAGTCATCCAGTTTTCTTTCCTTAATAATATGGAGAGAAACAATGCGTTGAAATATTGTTCAACATAAGAAAATCTTTACTTTAGTAAAACGCTGTTAGAAATGACTGAAATAAAACTCGTCTGAATTCGTGTGGGTGTACTTGATTTCTCTGTAAAATATACACAAACATTCAGAAACAAAATAAAGGGAAAAGATAATCAAGAGTTTTTATTTCTTGCAGCATAGAGATGGTGACTCAACGCACTTTATTCACATTAAGAAATGAATTTTGAAAAAATGGACCAAATTCAGATTTTTGTTCTTAAGTCATGGGTGATTTGAATCAGGGGATTGGCAGTTGCACGATAGGAAAAGGTGAAAGTAATTTCGCGATTTGATAAAAGCATCAAGTAACACAACGAGTTTATTACTGTAGTTATACGTAGGAGAACTAGTATCAGAACTTTTGTAATGCGAACTTTTTAAGAGGTTAAGAAATAAATGATAGTATATTTAAAAAAAATCAACTGTAAGAAAGAAGAAGGGGCGCTAAGTAAATGACACGAGCTTAGATAGCAACTTTGTGATAGTTATTTCTAATGTATATAATCTATTTAAATAACAAGTAATATAAAAAAAAATTTAAGTCAATTCTTACTTAGATTAACAAAGAAAAATTATTTTAGTTACTTTTTTATTAAATAGTTATAATTAATATAAATATGTATATACATATGACAGAATCACAATATAAAGTAACAATTAATTTGTATTAATTATCTTTAAAGCATTGAATAGTCTTCCAAAACCATCGTAAATATAAAATTTCAGCTTAATTGAGTGCTTTAAAATACATTTTATTAACGATTGAAAATTTGAACAAGATATATATAGAGAATAGAGAGAGAGAGAGAGAGAGAGAGAGAGAGTGAGAACTAATAGCAGGAATTGAAAAATGAATGTGTGTGTGTGTCTATATGTCTCTTATGCCTTTCAAAGCCGTTCATCCGATTGAGGTGAAATTTTGAGGAATGGTTGGATGCATGCTCTCGAAGGTTACTGAGTTAATAAAATTGACCCCTAAGTCCTTTTCAAATGAATTTATTTAATTTTAAATTATAATTAAATGAATTGAAAAATAAGTTAATCGCGTGCGCGACCCTATCTGCAAATTAAATAAATTTGTTTGATTTGAGAGAGGTGAGAGAGAAATAGAGGATGGAGAGTGAGATGTGGAGATAAAGAGAGGTGGGAGAGACAGAGATAAGAGAGAGATAAAGAGATGAATGAGATGAAAGAAAAAGATAAAAATGTGATAGTTGTCAGAGAAATCGGTGAGATGAAAGAGAAAGATAGGAGAGAGAGAGAGGAGATGAAAGAGAAAAGTATGATAGTTAAGAGACAGAAAGATGAGTGAGATAAAAGATAAAGAGAGGAGGGAGAGAGTAGATGAATGAGATTAGAGGGAAATAGATGAATGAGATGAAAGAGAAAAGTATGATTGCTAAGAGACAGAAAGATAAGTGAGTAAAGAGAAAGAGAGAAAGATGATAGTTGAAAGAGAAAAATGAGAGAAAGAGATTTGAGAGCAAAAGAAAAAGAGAGAGGTAAAAGGAGAGAGATTAGGGGAAAGAGATAGAGGAAAAAAGATAGAGAGATGAAAGAGTGAAAAAGATGGGAGAGAAACACTGAATTATATTAAAAATAGATAATCCATTATCGGGACTACCGTAAAATGAACTATTACAGGAAAAAGTAACTTATAGCAGAGTACAGTGTCACAATTCTGCTCTAACACTCGTCAAAGTATTCGTTTACTTATAACACCAAGAACTGTGCGGAAAAATTAATTATGAGGAATCTACGCAGCACCTTTCGGTGAAAATCCATTAAAAATATGAAACAGATGAATATATTGCAGCAAAAAATTAAATAAGCAAGAGCCAACTTTATAAAAATTGAGTGCTTAATCTTTCATTTACGTATATATGACCCTTAACTGAGATTTTGGTTGTTCATGATTCCTCATTTTCTATTCATTTTGGATAATTGAAAATTTAATATATATAAACACTTAAAAATGCAATTCACTTCTTTTTTTAATATATTTATATACATAACATCGGGAAATGAACGTATGCTTGCTTGAGGTCATTGAATCGATAAAACACAGAAAAAAATATTTAAAAAAGTATAAAGCTAAAAGAAAGAATGAATCACGCAACATAATGAAATAACTTCAATGTAACTCGTATAGAAAGTGCATGGGAATTGGTATCATCGTAATTCTAAAGGACAAATCTTAAGCGTGTTGTACATGAATAGAAATTGCTTTAAAAGAACCAGTTTTTCTTAGTGAAATGAAATGTAGTCGCTTCAGAAATTTCACTGCATTGTAAAAAAAATAATAAATAAATTCTGAACAGGCGTGTAAACATTCGTTGGCAACATTCCTCAATGCGAGAAAGATGGGTGGAGTTAAAAAAACTCGCAACACAATGAAAATTACTGCCCAGTATAACCATTCCACGAACACATGTTTAAACAAAGAATTTTCCATCACAGTCAAGTCATGCTCACTTCGTAGATAAAAATAATGGATACCAGCATGATTTCTGATGCATAACACCAAACCCTACATCAAAGCATTCAATTAAAAATTAGCATGGATGTATAGGACGAGTTAGTTCTTTCGTAAAGACTAGAAAAATGACCAAGAAGCGTAATCATTAATCAAATTTGTCAAGGAAGCAAATATTTCCTTTCTGTGGATGGCAACAAAAACAGCACTACCCGTCAACTTTTAAAACCTGATCTCCGCCTTTAGTGGATTTTGATGAATGAGCTTTTCCAAAGTCATAAGCAAAACAAAGCATTTTCAACAATAGAAGAAGCCTAGAAATAAAGAAAAAGAGAGATAGAACAATATCTAGATAAAATCATTCGTTTTAAAAAGTGTGCTCCACTTTGTTTTGTTCGATGTTTTTATTCATTTCGAATTTGAATTGTTTATTAAGATTGATGGTTCACTGAAAGTGGTCTGTGCTTTTTTTTAATAAATGATTTATTTTAAAATTGTATTAATTTGTGTCTTTGGGTGACATTTCTGATATAGATGTTTTAATGCATAGTTCTGATATGGCATTAAAGTTGATTGAAAATAAAATCACAAAAACAAAAATGAAGAATTTAAAAAAAGAGTTATGTGTTAGACCTTGACATAAAAGCATAATTGATAGTTAAACTAAGTACAAAAAATTCATTGAACGCTAAAACGCTTAAGACGAAATGTCAGAATGTGGCGGATCAATTCGCGTCCTCCTTCTAATCCTTTTGGGTATTCTTTGTGGCTAGCAAAATTCACCAATCTTCTAAGAAGAAAACGCGATATACAAATTAAGTTTATTATATATAGTCCTAGTTCCGAGTTAAAAGGAATCAGTGAGTTAGAAGTGAGCGAAGCATAGTTAGTAGAAAGTTAGAAGGTTAGTTAACAAGAGGTGACAAGAGAGATACAAGGCTAAGATTATCATAAAGGTTAGAAAGGCCTTGTAAAAGATTAAAGACAGGAAGTTGTTATTGATAAATTAAATTGATTAGAAGTCTGCCTAAGTCCGCCTTCATATTACGTTGATATTTAAATTATTAAAATGGTTAAGGGCCGTTAGTTACATATCTACCGTATAAAGCACAGGTTCTCAAAGTGGACGATAACGCTTCCTTGGGGGCTTTTGAGGCTTTCAGGGGGGGGGGGCAGTAAAAGATCCAGAACAAATTAGGGGGCGTTGAGATGGAACGGAGGGGCTTGGGCAGATTCACTAAAAAAGACTAAAAAAACACGCTGATTATGTACTAACAGAAGTGAACTTTAATACTGTTTATCTCATGTTGATTGTATGTATTTAAATCATTTCTATATCACGTTGTGACGGGTGCTTACGCGTTTCACTAACCTTCTCTCACATCTTTAAATATTTTATTTATTTTAACCAATCTCCGCCGAGAACCAAAAGTGTGACTTATGCAAACAAGATAGTTTCTTGTTTAGCGAGTTCGAAAAAGATATAAAAGGAAGAAATGAAATGAAGAGATCGAGGATGACTACGAGGTTGATTAAGAAGGTGATTCTGAGAGATTAGTTTAACTAGTGGGAGTATATTCGCCCGGAGAAGACTATCGAAAAAGGTTCATTAATTCGGTTCGGGACGGAACTGAAAGATATCAAAGATTGAAGCCGCTCCCTTAGAGCAATCCAGTATTAGAAAAACCTGCCTTAAGAAAAAGGTACCAGGTCAGTTATTTTCATAAATTAGATATAAATGCGTAGTTTGATTGTATACGTTATTCTCCGTGGTTTCAGTTAGTATTCCTTCGTTCATAATCGGGTTCTTCTCGCACTCCACTGTAATTTGTTGTTCTTATAGTCTGAATAATATTTGTGTATTTCTCAAATTAAGAAAGATAAATAAATAAGATTGATTTATTAATTTAGTTGTAATTAATTATGGATCCAACATATTCAGATTTAGATAATATGCGAAGGGGAGTTAATAATCATAGGGGTAGTGAGAGACTACGACAACGTACGAAAATTAATATATTTCGGTAGTTCGGGAAATGGATGAAAAACTTAAAAATTACATTACATTCAAACCTACATAAAGAAAACGATATATTAATTACATTACAGAAATTACAATTAATGATATAGTAAATTTTAATTTCTGTAGTGTACGTGTTGTTTTCGTCTGTGAGCAATAGGAAAAATGTTTCGTCCACTGCATTTCATTACGTATATTATCCAAGAAATATAATTAAATATGTTAGCCAGGAATAGCGTGTGATTCTTTAAAGCCTGAAACTGTCAATTTATATATTTATTTTGAAAGCAATTGTTTATTACGAATTACTTCGTATCATTAAAACCCCTGCCTGTCTTTATAACAGGTAATCTAAAATTTTTATTCTACTCTTTTGAATGAAGAAGAAATTTAGTAGCCTTTCAGTTCTAACACTGTCCTAGCTATGACTAAAATAAATAATATTACACATTTAAATATATTTTTGGCAATAGCTGTTTCAGATTCGCAAGTAAAAAAATTGGTGCTTTAGAAAAAAAATTAAATTAAAAATATATTCTGTTAGTAATAGGATATTTTTTAAAACTTAACTCTTGTTTTCGCCATGTATTATGTACACTCTTATTTCTCTAGAGTGTGAGGGGGCGGTATCGAAATATTCACTAGAAAAGGGGGCGCCAGTTCAAAAAAGGTTGGGAACCTATGGTATAAAGTAATGTTATTATAAAGTAGTTTATTAAATGTATTCTCCCAAAACGCGACTCTCGTCCCTTCTCTCTGTAAACTGACTGGAACATCCTGTTTATAGTGTTGCATTGAATTGTGTTTGAGTCGATTAAAGTACTAAGTAAAATAATAGGAAATTATCATGTCGAATAATCCTTCACTTCCTTCCACCCCCTTAGCTGGGGCACAGGGTAGACTGAAAGTAGGGTTATTACAAGATAACACGAAATAATACTGCGGTCCCGACGAACTACTATACATTTTCATGCACTCTTTTTCTCTTAACACGAAACGAAAATCGCGAAACACGAAAAGATGTCTCTTGTTGAAATGAATAAAACACAGGGAAAAAAACCCAGCCACGCAAGCGAGATTTAAGAAGGGTGTGAAATGAAACAGAGGTGGTGTTCACATGTTTCGTAAAAAGAAGGCTAACTTGGCTTTGAAATACCCTCGGGATAGACTGTGACGCGAGCCATTTTTTTTTTATCTAAGCTACTTTAACACTCTCTACCCCTACAAACGCCACACAAAAATCTCTCATCTCTCATCAGTTGCTATTGTAATTTGGATCGTAAAATAAGACGAGCGATTCTTACGAGAAAAGCGTAAGACTGCAATGACAATTGATAATTGTCCGACTCTCCCCAATGTTGTATTGAAAGCTATCAAGCTTATCTTTTTGCCTCCGAATACAATAAGTGTTATACAGCTTTGTGATCAAGGAAATTTGCAAAACATGAAACTTTTCCACCACAAGTAATTGTTTCGAAAATATTTACCGAAGCAAATGAAGATTTCTCGATCAATATATTAGATGCTCTTAAATATAAATAAAATGTATTTTTTAATAAATTTAATTTAGTTGAATATGTTTTTCTTTATTTTTGTAAAGTTATTCTTTTAGCAATATCCTTTAATACGAAATTCTTTTAACACGCAAAAATATTTCAGTCCTCTCAGTTTCGTGTTAAACGATTTTCACTGTAATACATATGAAGCTGGCAACATAAGCGATATTAATTGGAAAAATTTATAATTTAATTTAATGTTAGACATTCCACACTCCCGTAACAGGGGATAACAGGTGTTTTACAAAACGACGCCAAGAACTATGGAAAATTTATAAAATAAAGAAGCAGTTGCTTTTATTTTAAAATAATTTTTTTAATTAAAAAAATTGGTAAAAAAATTTTAATCAGAAAATAGTAACTTTATTTAGTGTACGAGTATTAAATATTATGTATATTATCTTGTAAAGTTAATGATTGACTAAAAATTGGCTCTAAATCAATCCGAGAGTTTTTTATAGTGAACCTAATAAATTCGACTCATAGTTAAGTGGCATGAAAAGCACTTGAGCTAGAAATCCACTTTTAAAACTTACCCCACGCCAATGTCCCGCTATATGACATCAAGACTTGAACCCACGACTCGCCAGTCATGAGTTGGTGGCCGTGACCTTTTGCTACTACGGTTTAGTAATGCTAATTAACTACGTTTGAAACTGATTTTAAAAGTGCCTGTAAATGGTGAATATTTTTTATATTTAGTGTCATTGAATTAGAACAGTGGTCTTCAAACTGTGTTCCATGGAACCCCGGGGTTCCACGAGACTTACTCAGGAATACCAAGAGTCACAATAAAAAAAATCGAAAAGATAATCAGAAATGTGTGTGAAAAATGCATTCATGTTCTCTGTGTAATTTGTATTCCCACTATAAAATTTAAAGATAATCCCTGTCATTATGAAACTGGAAATTTTGTTTCTACATAATAATTTTGCTTTGCAACACTTTTAAACATTTATTATAATATAACAAAAGGATAATAAGGTATCCGACTACTTGCGAAAACTTTAAAAAAAAATGGAGATATGTGGATTTTTTGTTGTTGTTTTTAGATTTGTTTAGTACATTTTAAGAATAGTATGCTAAAATTAAGAAGTAAAAAAGAGATTATTATTACTAAAATGGGTAAAAATTGACAAAAAGAATAACGTAAACATGGCCCATTCTGTACCAAAAGTTTATGTACAGATTTTCAATTCTGATGTGTTGCTATGTTATTCATTTTTGAAATAAGAGTTATTTTAATTTAAAGAAAACTAGAGCACTTTATCCTGGTTATTACATGAAATTGCTTAAAAAAACAGTGGTTATATTCACAAAAGGGGCTGTAAATTTTGTAATAAAATAGTGATTGATAAATCTGAAGATTAAAACGCTTCTACTATTATACAGAACATACACAAAAAATTTCAGTCAGTTATTTTCAAAACGTTTTGAACAATCGCTGGCCCCTTTCGAGTATTTAAAAAAACCCATTTCGAGTAAAACGCGTTTTAAAGTATGATATCTTGTTTAAAGTAGTTACATCTGCTTTTACTAAAATACTTTTACTTTTTGTTCTATTGAACGGAAAATAATAAACTTAGTATGTTTATAAAGCTAATTAGATGGTCTATAAAATAAAATCATTAAAAAAATTGTGAATTTTTAGCAAAATTCATAATTTTAGGGTATTAACCTTAAAACATTTTATTTTTATATGTATTTCTTACTAGATTGTGAATATTTTATTGTTTACTATCCTGAGTTCCACGAGATCATTTATTCTCGCTAGTACAATGTCTTGCAAAACTAAATAATTTTCTAATGAAAAATGCACTTTTTTATATTTTTGGGAATACACCTACAGCACATCAACAGATCCGATGTTAAAAATCTAAATTTAAGCAAGAACAGATCCTAAATTTTATATTACAAATTTTTCCCCTCTCAAGTAAAATATTCAGTATTTTTCACACAGCTGTAAACATTTTAATGCTATTCAGAACAATGTGTAAAAGTGAAAAATAGTTCTCTACGTAAGTGGCTACAAAAACAAAGTATAGAAACAAATGAAACTCAGAATATGTAATAATGCAGTTACAAGTTATTCTCAATAGACGTAAACTTGGACAGTTAGCGTGAAAAAAGGCAAGCACACATCCCAGTAATTAAATGAGTAATATTTCATTGAATATACTCATTGAATATTTTCAATGAGTAAATTATATTAAAAGTAGATTAATTTTTTAAAAATAATAAATGCATTTTTTAAATTGCCTTTATATAAATCAAATGTTGATCTACTTTAAATATTATTTTAAGATATATTCTTCTAAGAGTGTAAGTGGAATGGAGTTCTACAAAAATACTTTCCAGTTCTAGGGGTTCCACGAATACACCTCCTATATCTAAGGGATCCATGAGTTGAAAAAGTGTAAAGACCACTGAATTAGAATATGCATATATAGTTGTTTTAAGAATATTATACAAGGGAAAAATTATTTAAATGCAATTTTTTGGCAAAAAGTAACATATAGATAAAAAATTATGTTTTTATGAAAAATACATGTATGTGAATAATATATTTTGTCTACATGTAGGTAAGATTTTTGTACAAAACCTGAAGTAGGAATTTTTGAAATATATAATTTAAAGTGAATTTAATCACATTTTAATACATCAGAATAGAAATTTTTTTTTAAAAAAACACCTGTTACTATTTCAATTGATAGTAACTCTAAAAATATTGTGAATGTTTCAAAAATCCATGAGCAGGCTAAGTAGAGAAGTCTTAACAATGCATAAATAGAGCAGTATTATTGTAGAAGCACTTTCAATAAAAAGAGAATATTTTGAAAATGTGCCATTTTTTTGTTCATTGTTTGCCAAATACTTGCATTGAAGTAATTTTTTTTATTGTAATAGCATTTTTAAACCACTTTTATATGCATATTGTAATTCAACATTAAATATAAAAGTATTTATTTATTTATATACGCTTCTTCAAAATCACGGTCCCAAAAGTTCGTCGGATATCATAACAGACTCATATATATAATTAATAATTCAAGAGCAAAAGCATTTTATACAAAAACGATCTCACATTTCGCATAAGATATTAAAACAATGTAATAACTTACAACTCAAGTTTCTATTTCTAACGACTCACAGTTACTAATATAAATCAATACGTCAGCCAAATATGTTAAATTACAATCATATCCTGTTACATCTGTATGCATACATAATTGCCTTTACAAGTTCCTTGTAACAACAAGTTCCTAGAGAAGTAATAACTATAGCAGAGGGCATATCAACCTTTAATATAGATAAGAATCTTGATGTGTATAGCATATAAGTAATAAGTTAACACCCTTGTTAACTTAACTGCAGTTATCCGTCCCTCCCAAACAAAGAATTATTTATCCACCACAACTTCTCACAGCAGTTCACTGCAAACATTTCCAAATTAATTCCCCACCCTTTAAGGAAACCTTAACCTGAAGAAGATACGACATTAATCATAAAGCATTCCGATTTCCGAACCAGCTGCTTGGCGATTCTGCTTAGCTCCCATTAAATACCTACCACTGGTGGCGAATGCCACACTGCTCAAATTGAGCCGTCATCTTCACCAACGAGGGATACGCCCCAATTCATCAGAAGTCATTACAGGGCCCTCGCATTCTACGTGTGAAGAGATTCTACCCGTAAGGAAAGATGGAAGACAATACAAGATGGGTAGGATACAGGGTGCCTTGCAGATTAACACTGTGTGTTTATCGATTTGTTTCGATCCGAGAACGTGGTCGGAGTTCGAATTCGGCTTCTGGTGGGTATTGTTACTGTAATGAAAGACGATGAGTTCCTCGCCAAATGAAGATAATTGACTAACGTCCGTTGAATAGACACGTAGTGATAACATTAATATTTAAAGCTGAGTGGTGTAGCAAATGGTGCGATATGCAATATGTTTGCAATAAAAGACTGGGTTACAATGTAATTGCATTTTTAAATATTAGAGTACGGTAAAATCCGGCGTATAACGCGCACTTTTAACACTAAAAGTAAGACCGAAATTTACGGGTGCATTTTATACGCCGGGTATACAAATGATAGCTTCAAAAATAACAAAAGGGATGAGTATAAGTAAATTAGACGTCTACATACATCGAAATACTATTTATTTAAAAGAAATGACATACCTTATGAAATTAAATGGTTATAGTTCTGTGGAAGTATACATATATAATTTTTTTTCAAAAGTCTGGGATAATTCCCATACTAAATGACTTTGAAACATAATACACATTGCACACTTACTTTTCAAGTTTTTTCATAAACAAGTAGAATAAAAAAAAAATTTAAGTCAATTCCCACTTAGATCAACAAAAAAAAAATATTTTAGTTACTTTTTATTAAATAGTTACTATTAATATAAATATGAGACAGAATCACAATATTAAGTGGTAATTAATTTTTATTCATTATCTTTAAAGTATCGTATTGTAAAGACATACCTGTTATTTATCCTGAATTATGAACTATGAGAAATTTTTAATTGATTTTCCTAGTGAGGAGCAATCTCCAAAATAAAAGAAAGAATGAAAAAGACTGGATGCTACTAACGGTGGAAGTTTTAGGGTTAAACTTGACAAGATTGACGCCAAATATTGAAACTTTGTTATTGGAGCACCAGATTCATCACTCGCATTCTAAACATTTGACTATTGATCAGTTATTTTATGTATTAATTAAACTTTGATTTAACTAGCATGTGATTCTTAAGTTTTAAACACTAGACTTCCCTACAATTGGAAAATTAAATCTTGTAAAGTAAGTACCAGCTGTCAAAAAGACATTTAAGTTAATAAATTTGTAAAAATTCAATATTAGTCAATCGAAAACTGAAAAACATGGTAAGGGGTCTAGGAAATAAAAAGTTTGGGAACCTCTGGCCTATATGATTTAAATACCAATGAGTCATTCTTTTTGTATAAGTATTTTTTCTATAGGTCCCCAGCCTTCATAAACACGTATGCGATTATTTGCGTCAACGAAATCAAATTGTTATGAACTTGGAAATAATAATAATGCTAAAAATAAAAAACTAGACATTTGAAAAACAAGGGTATTTACATATTATACCATATTGATCAATTCCGTCAAATCAAAAGATGTCGCCAAATACTGAGATATGCAGCCAATAGTGGAAAACCGTTCGCTTGTATGTTCGAACACAATAATAAAGATCGCATAATTTGGCGTTTTTGGATTGTCGAAATGGTTTTTGATGGTATAATACAGAAGTATATATATACAGAAATAAGTAGATGATTAAGTTACAGAAACAAAAATAAGATATATGAGATCATCTTTACAAAGAAATAGTTAAGTTGTAAAGCTTATTATTCCTTTTTATTGGTAAAATCTTTTTACCTGTCACTTTTGAAACGTTATAACAATTCTATTTCCTTTTTATGGCGTTTTAAACTCGTTTTTTTCTCTTTTTCAATTTTCCTTTAACTTGTTTAAATCTTCCATTTCAACGACATCATTCTTTTGATTTTTATCTGCACGCGCGAGTTAACGCTTCAAATTTCATTACTGATGTTAAGAAGCGATAAATTTAGTTGGAAAACGTGTTTCTATCTAATATGTCATCGCTTCAATAAATTTGTTTCTTACCATTGTTTTAAATAACTACTTTTATTTTTGTAAAATAATGCAGCAACATAAATATTTACATTCTTCCTGAAAAGTATTTTTCAGCTCTAAGACATTTTTTAAATTTAATTTTATTGAAAATTAAGAAAGACTTGAGGAAATATCTTTCTTGATCAATGCTTGAGAAATTCAAGGGAAAATAGAGCCTTGACATACTTAATCCTTTTAATCTTTACTTTAATAAAATTCAACTCTGTAAATCACGTAATTTAATTTTATATAATTAATTTTTTAAGGATATTTGAAGTATAACACAGGTATGTCAATAGTCTTTTGTTACGCTAAATATTGTGATGTACATTTATCTTTTAAAATTACATATACATCTTTGTTAATATTGCCTAAGTTGCGGGAATTTTATTTTTCATTAACGATTAATGCGAACTACAAAAAATAATTCGACCAACTGATTAATAATTTAAAAAATGAAAACTTGAATTGTTATTGTCAAAAACTGTCATATTAAATAAAAAGTAAACTTTGCAGCTTAAATAAGTTCTTTAAGTTGGTGCTTAAGCAAATTTCGAAAATAATAATGCGAAGTATGGATACTAATAATTTAACTTAGAAAAATATTTTTTAACTAAAATTTATTATGTTGCTGTAAAATCTAACATTAAATACACAGAGTAAGCATTTTAAACTTGTTATTCAACTTTGTGTTCCTTAGAGCCAATGTTAAACTTTTACTTTTGTAAGCTAAATAGAGCCCATGTTAAACATCTTTTCGCCCAACTAAATATCGAAAAATATATGTTGTAATATATAAATTTTTAGTGCAAATAAAATGCAGTAAAAATTATATTTTTCAATTGTACATGATTTTTTAATAAACACCCTCTAGTCCTGTACGTCACCTTACAATGGTAAGAGGGTGTCCCTTGGAGGAATGAGAGATGTACCTTAGGAGCTTACTTTGTCGTGAAGGTCATTCCATTTTTCTCAGCTTAGGTCTGCTGGCAAGGGTGCTAAGTCAGTCATCTACTTTTGGTGCTCCAGTCTTCCAAACCTCAGACACTGCCCATTTTCCCCATCAATGAATGAACTTCGCTACAGTTTTCATGCTGCCTCGGTCGATGCAAAGTTAAAATAATATCTCATGGGTCGTGTTAGATTTTTGGCACAAACTGATGGTGCCAAGAGCTATGCAGTTGCATCCAATGTACCACTGAGCTTTCTTCTCCAGAACATATCCTAGAATACCTGGGGCTTTCTAGACAAAATCTAACAGCCAACCCATTGTTGGTTTTGGATGTAAGGGTATATAAAATCATGTACCTGACTTCCCTGCTGATCTTCGAGGATGTGCAACAACAACAACTTGATAAATAAAGAAAATGTTCATCTAGTAATCCCAAAATTCATTAAAGTTAGAATGCCTGAGTTATATTAATAGCTGTAATCTGTTTTAAATATCATGCTTCTTAAAGATGCTATTTTAAATTAGATTCAGGTTTGAAGTTTTTGAAAGGTCTTGTATCCAGAATTATTAATGTTTTCCTTGGGTTTTGTTGAAACAAAATTACTGTGGAAAAAAACTAGAAAAAATAGAAAAAAAAACGTGATTTAAAAAAAAAGAAGTCAAATATCAAAATAAAAGAAACTTAATAAAAATTGAAAATTATATACATTTAAACTTCGTATATATACATTTAAACCTCGTATTTTTTTCATAATAGCTTTTGAGTTTGATACGCATAGTGTAGTCTTAAGTTTTTTTAAATAATAATATGAAATGTTTTTCAGAAAAAAATAGCAAATATTTCAAGTACACTTTTGTGCAGCTCTATGATGACCACAATATTTGAATATTTAACAATAGGCTGCCATTCCCACTTAAGTCAACAGACCCTAGACTATAATTATACCACACCCAATTCTGTAAAAAAGTAACGTATAAAAATGCAAAAACCGCATTTTTCTTTTGTCTTTCATTTAAATGCATATATGACCTGTTTTGGTCATCTTTTCCAACCTTGGAATTCTGAGAGATTCATGTAAATTTATTCAAATCTCTGTCATGGTCAGGAAATTGAAAATTAAAGGTAAATTTTTTAAAAATATTTCTAACCACAAATACCAAATGTTAATTTATTTTCATACGATACATGAGAATATTTATTATCAATCTAGATTAATTTCTGGATACATTTAACTTAGGAATATTTTTTTGTCTGTAAATTGTGTACTTAATAAAAGTAGAGGGTTGTAAAATGTAAGTGGCAGTAATTGTTCAAAAGCAGAATTCAACTTTAGTTTTGTAAATGTTCATGATATTTTGATGTACACCACTCAATATAATTGAGTTACATTATCTTAGTAATATTACTTAATTCTTCTAGAATGTTGTCTGTTAAACATAAATATCTTTTTATATCGGAATTATGTTTTATACTAACTAAAAATTATTCTATACAATATATACACTTGAAAAGCTTTAATAAATGAAGTAACAAATCAGAAAGGGAAAAATACTAAGAAGTGATAACATTATTGTAAAATTTGTTAAATTAAGCTAAATATTGTCGATTTACTCAATGATAAATATAATTTGAAATAACACTAAGATATTTCATCCATCAGAAGAAATTCTGCATAGTTAATGGAAACACACACACACACACACACACACACACACACACACACACACACACACACACCACACACACACACACACACACACACACACACACACACACACATATATATATATATATATATCGTTTTTACTCAATAGAAACCCGTGATAGCCAGATGTTTATGGTCACGAACTCATGGCCAATGCTATTTCGGCCGTGTAAAGGGTTTTAGTGCAGTCCTGACGCCATTAAAGAATCTGTTGAGGCGCCCATACTTGGTGTGGCAGGGAAGTTTAAAGAATGATACGATTTTGATCACAGAGAAGTAATATAACAATTTCTCTTTAAAAAAACTTTTCCTTTAAATTAATTTTATTTTTGGAAAATTGCAATAGTAATACACTAAATAACATTACAGTTTAACTGATTATATTTGAGATAAAAGGCGGTTTCCTGTTTTGAGAGACCTTGATTTTCAAATATGAGTTGCTTTACGAAATATATTTTAGGGGGAAAAAATTTACAGGTTAATTTCTGTTTATATAAATATATTTTCTATTCCTTGAAAATTATATTGCGACTAAATGCACCTAGGTTTCCGAAATCTACAGACTATTACTGTATTCCATTCACACACAACTTAATCGTATAACAATTTAAATATAAATACAAAGTGATAGAATGCTGCATGTTTAAACTTTATGAACTATTACACACACACCATATCTTAATATACCAATCTTCACTGCTAAAATTTTTATTCCTATGCTTCGTGAAAGTATTTTAACAACTATTATACATTATATTCAAACATACCCAAACGCATTTTTCATTTTTAAGGGCGCTCGACTATTATGCAAATCGAAAAATTAAATGTGCAAATAGCATGTAAGTCCAAAATGGATGAAACTATTGATCAAGGAAACCGATAGGAAATTACATAAGTAAGGGTTCGAAGTTACAAATTGAGCCGTCATCTTTGGAAAACATGGGCTACGCCTTTGCTCATCAGTAATCATTACTGGCCACAACATTCTACGACGTGAGATATTTTTCTCTCACTTCCAAGTTCGTTAAAGAAGATGGAGAACTTTTACCCATACGATCAACAATCCAGATAAGAGATATTCTAGACCTTTAGGTTTGACTGTACTGGATAGAGTGTTATGTTGAAATGGCTTTGGAAATCCGTGACGTGTCTGAAAGGTTTTGGTTTTATTGCCATGTGATCAGTCTTGGGGTGGTTAATTGGTTCTATCTTGTACTTTAACATCAACAAGCATCAATTATTAGTATTTGAGTTTCATGCTTTTATGTCTGGGATTAATAATTATTTGTCAGTTTTAGTTTCAAATGTTAATAGCTAGGTAACTTGTAATTTAAGGGAATCTACTGTGATAAAAACAACATAATTACTACTTGATGTATCATACAAAATAATCATGGAATATCTGTTCGTTTTTGGCTTACAAGTAATAGATTGGGATTATTTAATTCTAAAGAATTTTGGTACTAAAGAGTCAAATGGTATGATTTTAGTGGGAAAAAATACGGCATGAGTTTTATGATTTTAAATTACAAAGTTTTAAATTAGAAATAATTTTTGGATAAAATTGGCTGTCTGCTCTATTTGCGAAAGGCAACTTGAGGATCTGTGTACCAGTCAATTTGAGTAGGTGAAAGCGAAGTTAAACGTATGGAAGTTCTATTTTGCCTCTCAAGTTTCACTAATATGCTGTTTGGATTTGTTAATTTTGTTAATTTTTATTACTAATTAAATTAAATTTTTATGATTAATTATTTATTTGTATGTTCATTTATATGTTTTACTTAATATCTATTCAAATCTTATTAATATGTGTATTGTGTAAAATAATTATTTTTTCTTATGTCATTTAACAAAGCCATCTAATATATGTTTATTTTTTTCGCGTTTGCAACATAGTATTTGCTTAGAAAGTTGTTTGTGTAATACGAATCTGTGGTATGCATCAGTCTCTTGTTAGGAGAGTCTCGATGTGCAAAGCTGCTGGGACTTGTTTAAAAGATTTTTTTGCAAGATTAAAATTATTATGTTTTTAATTCAAGAGTGTTATATTTTGTTTGTTGACTAAATAACGAAAGAACAAAAAAAAAAATAATAATAATGAGTTTTTCCTGAATCATAGTTTTTTCTCCAATATTTGAATATATTTTTATTTATTTCTTAAAGATTTAAAAATCTACAAAGGAAAAATTTTAAAAAAATAGGACATGAAATTTTTTTTTAATTTTTAAAAACGTATAATTCTAGAAAAAAAAACACACACACACATTATTTTTGCTATCTTACGGATCAATTTCATTGTATTTAAATAAATATTTTTTTCTAGATTTGAGAAATTATTATTATTAATATTTTGTAGATTATTGGGAAAAAAGCAAATATAAAAATTGAAAATTTGGCATTTCATTGAGTTTTAATAACTATTTTTGTAGCTGAACCTGAAAAAAACTAAAACTCTCTCTCTCTCTCTCTTTGCACACATATATACATATCTGTAAAGAAATAATTGGAATTCTCATAAATCCATACGAATTTTATGGTATATATATGTGTGTGTATTACAGTACTTACAAAATATTTCAAGACACTACACCGAACAGAAATTTTTTTTTAGAGTATGGAAAACTTGTATCAACAAAAATGAAAAAATGAGCATTTAAAATATGCAAAAACAGAGAATTTTAGACTGACAATACTCAGAAAACTTAAAACGTCTTTAAAACTCATTAGATATCATATCTAGAATTTGTCAAACGGGTAAGTTACCAAAAGCTGAAAAAATGATACACATATTTTAGTCATTTGGGTTACGTAGCATTACCTTACATTTTTTTAAAAAATAGAGTAAATCGTATTTTTTTAAAAAAAATTCAAAAATATGCGTTATTTGTTTTTGAAAAGAATGATTAATGCTAACCAAATATGTTTGAAATGAGGACCACGAAATATGTACTTTTATAAGAAATAAATGTTTCTCCCGACCCATTATTTAAAATTACGTAACGTGAGAAAAAAAACTATAGTCTACAGTAAAACATGTGGTATTAAATTTTTATCTCCCAAAAAGTAAGAAAAATGCATTCATTTCAACAGCTGAATTATGACGAAAATAATCATTTAGAGCTTACGATTTTGTTCTGAAAAGTTGTATAATTAAAGAAAAAGTACTGCGAACGTAGCTAACCTAGAATTTCAAAAATGTGCTCACAGCATAAAAAAAACTTGTTTTAATGTGAAATTAAAGCAACTATTTTTAAGGTTCATTCTTTAAAATGAATCGTATAGATAAATACCTCAAAATATTTTGGTTACTATTAATCACCAAATGGATAAGAAATAAAACAATAACTCTCTTAATTCTACAATTTAACATTTTCATACATGAATTTCAGAATATTTATTTAGATTTATAAAATTATATTTTTTTAAAAAAAGATATTTAAAAGCATGAAAATAAATATTTTTTAATTAGATTACTTTGAATCCCTAAATAAAGGAATTTCAAAGCAATCTATTTAAAGAATCATAGTAATTTATGCAAACTCTTATCGAAATCAAATTATCCTCTCTTTCTATTAGTACTTTCTCACAATCTCAAGTATTTCACAAATAATACCCAATAAATGGGCTTTTAGATAATCTCTAATGAATTTTCAGTTATTTAAGTATATTTTGAATAATTATTGTAACTTATGTCCTTGTTTTTCGCCCAATTTTACGAAGATCAAAAATGTAAATGATTTTTTTTTCTTTAACTCCTCAACTTCCCCCGGCGTATGTATCCGTCTTATTCAACCGGTGCATTTAATACCCCTGACGTATATATACATCTTTCCGAAATATAATACCTCGACTTCCGCTACTTCCGCGATTTTCTAATCTCGTCGATTCGTCTTCTTTTTTTACATCACTGAAACTAAGGCAGATTGATTGCCAGAGCCTGATGAAATTGATTATTTAGTTAAAGAAGTTGTCGATCTTGCTAAATAAATAAATTTACAAGTGGATAGTGATGACATTTAAGAACTGTTGGATTCCCACAATCAGGAGCTGACGATTCATAAGCTCATACAAATGCATGAGCAGGAGCAAGACATTAACAAATTTGAGTCTTTAGACCCAGTTCAATGAGATGATAGAATGACGGTTGATAATTCGACAGAAGGCCTCCGTTTAATTGAAATAGAGTTACAAATTTTAGAAAATACGCACTCCAACGTGGAGCGTAATTTTTCAACAAAAATAGGAATAAAAATATTAGCATGCTAGGAGGAAAATTTGCGGGAGAAAAACTTGTTGGGTTTTATGAAACCTTCTACACACACACACACATCAAAATAACTTTGGTTTGCGGTTTTGTATTTTTGTTATCACAAAGATTTTATTGAAAATTTTTTCTCAGTTATTATTTTTTTTCGTCTCGAGCCCCAATTAAAAATAATTTATATGCGGAAATCATTCCCCGACTTAAGCGTTTATTACTCAGTCCCATCTATATATCGCGTAAATTCGGGGTTCTACTGTACGATTTCTTTTATATGTATTTGCGCTGGAATCAGTAAAACTATTCCAAAATGACATTGACAGTGTTTGCCAAGGTTTTACTCATTTCACTGAAAATTTGTTTATTTGCGCCTTATCTTTTTTTCTCCAATTCGTCTTATACGCGTGCTTGTGACAAAAATGGTGGCATTGGACAGCGAATCGAGTAACTTTCAATTGGCAGTCCGACTACTTGCGACAACTTTTTTTTAAAAAAAATAGAGATACGGGGATTCTTTTGTTGTTTTTAGATTTGTTTAGTAAATTTTAAGAAAATTATGCTAAAATTAAGAATATAAAAAGAAATTTTATTACTAAAATGGGAAAAAGTGGGTAAAAATTGACAAAAAATAACATAAACGCGGTCCTTTATGTACCAAAATTTTATGAACAAATTTTCAATTTTTCAATTCTGACGTGTTGCTATGTTATTAATTTTTGATATGACCTTCGATACGAGATATTTTAATTTTTACAAAAACTAGAGTACTTTATCTTTGTTATCACATGAAATTGCTTCAAAAAACAGTGGCTATATTTACGTGAGGGGCTGTAAATTTTGTAATAAAACAGTGATTGATAAATATGAAGGTTAAAGCACTTCTACTATTATACAGAGCATACACAAAAATTTTCAGTTATTTATGTTCAAAACTTTTTAGACATCGCTGGCCCCGTTTGTGAGTATTTAAAAAAAACACATTTCGAGTAAAACGCTTTTTAAAGTATGACACACCACACACCACACCACCTTGCTTGAAGTAATGGTATCTGCTTTAACTAAAACACTTGTAGTTTTTGTTCTGGTGAACGGAAAATAAAAAATTGGTATTTTTATAAAGCTAATAAGGTGGCCTATAAAATAAAATCATAAAATTTTTTTTGTCAATTTTTGGCAAAATTTACAATTTTAGGGTAGTGGATACCTTTGGAATTAAAGAATAAAATTCTCAAATAAAGATATTTCACAATATTTTTTATCCGTTATAGACCAAGCAGTACTTTATTAGAGGGGGATTTATTGATTGGTTATTAACATCACACTTTGACGTAACACGAGGGCTATTGGTGACTGATCTAGTAGTTTTAATCCACGGTCAAGAGACGAAGTCGATACCGGAGTTGCTATATACAGTACTTTTCAAATCTCCACCATGTCAAGGGGAAGAGTTTGAACCACAACGGATTTTGTATACATCAGCCTCTCTATACAGCGAATCATTATGTCGAGTCGAAGACCCATGACTCGACAGAAGCAACAGAAACACTGGTCACATGAGTTCGTGATCATAACCATTCGATTACAGCAGCCACAAGCAAAGAGAAAGTGTGAGAGAGGTCTGGGCGTAGAAGTCTTTGAATTATATTACTATTTAGAATATTTTTCATTTTAGGATTGATGTTAATTTATAATTAATTATATTTATGGATGAAATAAAAAAAATTCTCAAGAAAAGGAATGTAAAATAATTTTATAAAAAGTAAATATCTAAGCTAGTCAAACTTTCAGCGTCCTTTTTTTCGTTTGCAATATGAACTGGATGAGAAATTTGTATACGTCTCGGAATCGTCAACCTGCGTTTCATGATTTGGAGCAGAGTTTCCCAAACTTTTTTGTCTCATAGACCCCTTGCCATGTATTCCGGTTTGGGGTAGAACCCCGTTTATTTAATATTGAATTTTTGTAAATTCATCAACTTAAACGTGTGTTTGATAGCTGGTACAGAGCTACTTACTTTAAAAGATTTAAATTTTTAAAACTAGTGTGAAAAAGTTAAGAAAACAAACACATTTTAATTTTAAACACTTATTAATTAAATTAAAATTCAGTATCTGTTACACAAAATAACTGAGCAGCAAACAAATGGTTTTAATGAGAGGGATGAATCTGATGCTTTTTAACAAATTTTCAACACATGACATCAATTTTGTTCGGTTGAAACCTAAATCTCCTCTATTAGTAGCGTCGAGTCTTTAAAAAAAAAATATTTTTTCTTTGTGAAGATTGGCAACTGCGCTGAAATTCCTTTTCACAAGGAAAAGCATCTAAAAACTTTTTCCCGATATTCCAAAATTCGAGACAGATAGATGTGTTCATATTATAATAAAATATTTCGTAAGTAAATAAGTCACAACCCTGTGTATGTGGAATATTTATTCCATTCATTAAAAGTTAAAATTAAAGCTACGAACGGGTTAAATGAGAGTCACAATCATAGACCCTAATTTACTCTCCATGGATCCCCAATTTTTTCCCCTTATGACGTCGACCTCTTGCAGGCTGTCATAGACCCCTGGGTGTTCATATAGACCACTTTGGGAATCACTAATCGGGAGGGAAAATTCGCCTTATGATTTCAGATATGTCTAGGAGTGAATATGAATTTTACGAACTGCTCGAAAACTCGGATTCTGAATGTGACTTTGACAGGTTTAGGTGACATTTTTTCTCCTTTTGGAATGGAAGTTCCATTCACAAAACACAGAAAATGTTAACAAATTAAAATCGCTTAGAATGAAAAATGTTTCATAAACCATTTTCTCTCTGTCTCTCTCCCTAAACTGTTTTTTTTTTTTTTTTTGCAAGATAAGTGGTTATAAGGCACCCCCTCACTTTCATTTAAAAAAAGTTCCGAAAATTCTTCTTATAATCCCGAAAGTATATGATAATAGTTGCTTAAAATAGAAGCGACAGGATAATATTAAAACATTGTTTTTCGATCAATATTGAAGCATTTCCTTTCTTATTAACTTCAAGAACATTTAAAGCAATGTCTGTGCTTAAAATTCCCCAATACTCAAATACAATGAGAATTTTAAATCATTTTTCCCTATCGTCTTTAACTTCCCTTATACAAAAGGCCTAAAACGAGCACTTTAGAACAACATAAGACCTTCACTCTCATCTTTCTCTAATCCCTCTTTAGAAACTTATTTATAATATATTCTAAATGATACAAAATGTTCTAAACTGTCGTTTAAAGCTCACATCAAAGGATTAGAAAGTTAAGCAGTTCGACCCCATTATCACCACTCAAAAATTCCATATTTAAAAAAAAAAATGAAAGAGAAAAATAATTTTGAATCGCTCTAGCGACCTTTAAACAGAGTTTCTAAGATCATTGATTTAATACCATCTCTTTCGTCAAAAAAAATCCTGTTATCCTTTTGTCCGCTCACGTGAAATTTTAAACAAGAGAATATTTCCTTAGGGTGTGGACGGTACCAAAGGTGATTTCTTCTGTTCTATTCCACAAGGCCAAACGATTCAGACACGTTTTCGTGTCCTTGGATTGGCACGTCGTTGGGACGCCTCATTTTTATTTTCCTTTTCTTTTCTTCTTCAGAAAATTCGAACGCGATTTTTATACATGTTTTTTACTTATTTATTTTCGCTCTCTCTCTCTCAAAAAAACATTTCTTAACATTTCGTGTCAAAATACCGGTTGGAAAGTGAGATGTCCAATCAAAATTCAGATGACTTGCGCGTGTTCGATTTTACGATTTTGAAAGACAATGGTGTAAAATTGTGGGTTTGTTGTTCAGTAGGCGGTTGAGTAGGAAAGAATATTGACATATTTGGAAATCGAACGTGTCATAATATTTAAGCAGCTAATCATGTGGAAAGAATAATAGATAATGTGAAAAACGAAGAAAAAAAGAAACAATTTAGATTGATATTCTATATTCTACTATGTAATCAAACTTAAACAATACTTTAACATTCTCAGGTGTTACCAGTTTTCTCGTTAAGTTGTAATAAAGTCTAAAAAAACTCTGAATTTAAATGGGTGTGATGTTAGAATACGGTCATCTGTGAACAGGGAAGAAATAGTGACTGTGGCTTTATTTGATGGTCTGAGATTTGTCATGTATTGTGGTTAAATTGTCTTGCTCAGAAAATTAATTTATATTAACTACGTTAAAAATATAGCGTTTTAATTTTTTTTACTGTTTCTGCCATATTTTTTAATAAAATTAAATGTAAACATTTTCAATTGCCGTCTTTAATTCAGGTGATAAACTACTTTTAAAACTGTGATATTGAAAATGTACACATAAATGAATAACTATTTTGATATTTAGTGTCATTTGAATTAAAAATACACCTAAATTATTGTTTTAAGAATATTATTCGAAGAAAAGATTATTTAAATGCAATTTTTTTTTGTTGCCAAAAAAGAATGAAAAACATTCTCTTTTTATGAAAAATGCTTTTATAATAATGATATTTTGCCAATATATATTTGCCTATATTTTGCTTATATACTTCTCTAATGGGGTTAAACTGGAATTTTTGAAAAAATTCCATTATTTTCTGAGTTACGATAATTTGAATTAATAACTGGTGCTTTTTATTGATATTTCTCTACTCTAGTATGTATACTGAAATATGAATAAATCGACTTCTAAATTATATATTTCAAAAATCCTGGTACAGAATATATTTAAAAAATTCTGTACTAAAGTCTACTTATAAATTTATATAATGAAAATATATTTTAAAGCACGTTGTAAATTTTTAATGAAATTTTTAGATAAATATTTCAGTAATTAATTAATTAATATAAATATATCAGAGCTTCATTATATCATACTGCTAGCCTCTATCTCCTAGCAATAGTTTTTATTTTAATTTATGATCTCGAATACTTTCAGTATAATTTTGAAATGGAATTCCAATATATAAATCTATATAAAATTGTCCCTTTATAAAATCTGTTAGAAGCACAAAAATACCTTTTTTACTCTATTCGAGATTAGATTTTTTTTAATTGAAAACAATTGTAAAATCCACGTGCACCAAAAAGTATCACACAGGTCTCACAGAAGTAAGTATTAATCGCACATTACAAAGGAATGAAGGGGAAAAAATCCTTTGAGGGTTTGAATGATTACAAATATTTACAACAAATTCACAGAACTTTTTAAAAGCACTTCTGGTAGAAAGAAGTTATTGAAGATTCGGAGGCCAATTTTTATTAAGTCCCTTGAAAGTCAGTTTTAGGATGTTTCGTTTTCTTTTAAACTTAGAACACAGAAGGAGCACATGTTCTACATTTTCCTCGCTACCAATATCACAATCACAGAAAGATGATGGAGCTAAATTAAATTTGCTCAAGTAGCTTTTAAGTTGCCATGACCAGTTAGAGATTGGGTTATTTTGTAATTAGTATAAAAAGGATAACACGACATTCTCTTATTAATGGTTGGAAAAATATTTCTGTTAAGTTCCCTTTATTTGATATTCTTGATTCGACTTTACCATTCTTTCTTTCATAATCTTCTTTTAAAGCGATTTAGGAATATTAACGGCAATGTCAGTTTTGCGCTTGGTTGCAGCCTGTGCAGGCCAATTGGTCCCCTCATTTCCAAGAACACCTGTTTGAGATGTTTTCTTATCGTTCAGGCTTTTAAGTTGTTTTTGTATCGCGACGATTATGTTGTTAGATGAAGAAATACACTTAAGAGACTCCAAGGAGGAAAGAGAGTCAATACAGATGAAATAGCCTGAGATGACACTGTTTTAAGGTAATTGTAATTCAAATAATTATAATCATTTTATATCGATACATTTGACTTATTTCCTTTCTCTTAAATTTGAAAAAAAAATCAAATAAAAATACCAAAAGAAAAATACATTCACACGAAAGCTTTGATTTTAGTGATAAAACAACTTAAATTATTTTAATTCATACTGCGAAAATCCAAATGTACTTCAAAAAGAATTCATTTTAATCCCTTTTAATTTAATCTCCATTAAATTAATTCAAATTCTATCTGATCAGAAATTTAATACACTAATAAACCATAATTAAATGTTAAAAGTACCTGTTTGTTCCATCATTAGAAACAACACAAAATAAATCCTAATTTTTTTAATACTTTAATTTTTTATAGCCTTTAACCATTAATCAAATTTAGGCCTTGCTTTTATAAGGTCACACAATCCCTTTTACTTTCAAACTAACATTTTCACTTTCTTGAAACTGCGGGCTCTAGAAATTCCCAACCGAATTCTACTCTAAATCCTTCAATGTTATAAACACAGGAAAGGAACAAGGAAAGGCTTTTTGACTTACATCCTTAGCCTTCGAAAACTCGGTAGATTTAGCCTTCTAAAAATTGGGCTAGTGACGTAATGTAACGACAGGTTTTTGTCGTTCCGTTTTTCAAAAAGTTGAACCGTCTCCCTTGTAATATGAAAGCAAAATGACCGGATCTTCCTCTTATATAAAGATCTAATGATACAAAACTCTCTTTTGCACATCTCCTGCCGAAGAGATTCGATTTCGTCTGATTTTCCAAGCGCGGGAAAAGAGATTCTAGTCGACGAGCAACATGTTTCGTATAGTGAGTACCCAGTTAGATTTTTAATCATGATTTATAACACGTTATGTTTTGTTTTTATATAATATATTTATGTTTTATTTATAATTAATACAACTAATTTCGAATTTTTTTTCCGTATTCGAAATATTAAAAATTTATTTTTTAGTTTTGCCATTACATTTTATGTTTCAAAGAAATGTAATGAGACCATGTGCGATCATAATGAATTCGATTTAAATAATTCCTTAAATTAATTTAAAAAAACATTACTTGTTTTTAAAATAAGAAAATGAAGTTTACTTATTTTAAATAAATCAAAAATCTTGACACTTTTTTGTAAAAATAAATTTTCTTTCGTACATGTAAAGTGCAAACGAAATTTTCTGCAATACTTCCACTGAAAATTAACAATGGAAATAGAATGATATTGTAAATGGCTAACCTTTTTTGTTACATGGCGCCGATAATAATTTTTCCATAAATATATATCGAAATAAAATATTAAATTAGACACAGGAAGCAATTTAAATAATTGAAGTAAAAATTAAAAATATGAATAAACAATTTCTTTTATTCTGTTTGAATATAAACAGACAAAACTTTTTTTTTCGCATTGCGAGTTGAAATTTTCTGAAGAACGAAGCATGTCACAAGCATAATTTCAGAAAACTAAAAAATACCTATATATATATAACTGAATATCACGTACAATCTATACATACCTTGATAAAGTTAGAGTATACAATTTTTTTATTCTGTATTTTATTTGTAATTCCCTTTGTGTATTTTTGAATTCTCTGTTGAACCTTTTTAGAATGGAAATATGTTGTTTAAAATTATAATCGAATATATATATAACTTTTATTCTTCGCAATTATTCATTAGAAACTAGAATTCTTAAAAATTAACAATAACAGAAATAAAATAAAACATATAATTATAAAATTATTTTTAAGCATTAAATGATTTTAGAGTAAATTTTAAAAATAATCTTGTGTGTCATTAGTTTTTATAAGATGAATTTTGAAATATTTGTTCTATTTTGTAATGCGATAACATCGTGATAACTAATAAATTATTTTCAAATTTTTATTAAAATGTATTTTCCAGAAAGTGATGCTAGTTTTAAATAGCTAATTGATATTTTTAGTTACTATGATTCTAATTTATAGTAGAGTTTATAGCAAAATGAAATGAACCATTAAAAAAAAACTTATATAAAATAAAATCTTTAAGCAAAAACATTGCAAATTTTAACAAATGATGAATCTATTACTAAAAGAGTATTGTTTAAAAATATAATTATTTTCTGATTTAAAAAAAAACATTTAATTTCTTTTTAATACAAAACATCTTTTTTTAAAAAAGAATTCCGCAAAAATTATTATGAATTATAAAACAAGAATTTTTTTTAAATGAACAGTTCCACAACCTTTGGATCTCTTGAAAACAAAACAAGCAAGAAAAAAAAAAGTTCTTTTTCCCTCCTCTTCAACTTGGAACTCTGCTTAACAGCTGTTTTAGTCGTATCCCCTTATGATATTCCAGAACTTTTTCCTTTTTATACGTGCTTCGGTACAAAAAAGGGGTATGAAATAAGTTGTTAGAGCCACTGGCTTGTTGTTGTGAATGAAACTGTCAGCAAGTTTTTCTAAGTTCCTCTGGAAAAGAAAAACTCTTGTAAAAGCTCAAACTGTCACTTGTTAAAGTACTTTTTTCCCTTCACATCCTTTTAGTAGCTCTGGGCGGAATGAGGAAGGGGAAAAAAATAAAATGTTTTTTCCCCATCGCTGAATGGTTGAGTTTGTTAAGAGCTTTTCTGACCGTATTTTATACTGTGCTGCTATTCTGCTACGTATTTTTCTCCCAAAAGTATCCATTTTATTCGTTGTTTTGGATATTCAGGATTTCTTTCAGATTCAATACTTTTTCAATAAATTTTTACGTATTTTGTTTACGATCTGTTTTAAATTTAATTATGTTGCGAACAGGATAAACTATAAGAAAACGATATATATATATAAAGTTTGAAGAGAAACACAAAGAAAGTGAAGCAGATAAGCAATGTGGCTGACATTATTGAATACACGACTGAATTCATTGGTTATTACTAATACAGCAGGAATTTAATAAAGTAAGTTAAAAAAATTATTATTTTATGTTCAGGCAATTAAATTCAGTCATCAAAGAAGAACCATCTTTAACAATAAACTTAACAATTTATTTATCCAGTGTTATTAGGCCTGGCACCTTCAAGCTGAGAGAGCTACGTTCAGCGTACAAGTACAGAGTTCAGAGTGATTGTAAACACAAACAAAAGTACATAGTGTTCAGACGCCCTCTGGCGGTTACAAAGAGAATTCGTTAGGGGATTCTTAACATAAGTATCTTATTGCTGTTACAAAGATTTAAAATCTGGCAGAAATTAAACTGTTACTGATATTTATAGAGCAAACGCTTGAAAAACTATCGCAACGCGTTAACATGAGGTATAACATATAGGATAAAAATAATAGAGAGATAAAAATAGTCGATGCGCATTTTAAAAATGATGTTAACAGCAATATAATATTATTTATGAATTTGTGAATTGTTACATAACTCAAACAGAATAACTTTAATATTATCAGTGAAAGTTTAAAATGGAATTTTTCATTGTAAGTAGAATTATAGATGAAATAGTATTCATGAGTATAAAAAGGGTGATCGCAGGGGCATCTTAAGACTGACGCCCTGGGCCCCTATACAAAAATAGGCCCTACCTGAGATTTTTAAAAGCGGACAGTATATAGCATGCATTGTCAAATACTCGTGTAAACGGTAATTTGAAACAAATAAATGTGCACGACTCAAACCTAAACACAAACCGGCTCGACCGATGGCTGAATTTCGACTAAATGAATTGAATGGTTGTTTATGGTATGAGGCATAAGCTTAAGGGGTATGACAACGGTCTTCGCAAAAAAAAAAAAAAAAAAAAAAAAACTAGCCTTAATACTTTTACTGGTTGACATGCAATTTTAAATTCTCTGTTTATCGGAGAATACGTACGGGAATAATATTTCACCATTAAAATTATCCGGATCATAATCTTACTAAGACAGAGCAGAAAACGAAACGAGTTCCTGGGCCTGGGCCCAGTTGATCCATGCCTTAAGACGTCTCTGGCTGTTCGCAAAATTCATATTATACCCATTCAAAGTGGGCCGCGGCAGCCTAGTGGCCCTGGTCGTGAACATATCTTGAATTCGAGCCCTAGTGTCACTGGTGTGGGAGTTAGGAGAGGGATGTACCATCTCACTCAGATGTCATCCTCATCATTTGCCCCAGGCTCAAAGTTACGAGGTCCGACACCTCGTGTTACTTTATAATTGGCATTGATAAACAAACACTCATTCATCCATTTAAGGTTATTTTCAATTACGTTTAATGACATATGCTATTATCAGTGTTTAAAATATTATTTTATTGTTTCAAAAACGAACCGGTTTATCCTTAATATATATCAGATAATATGACTTTGGTTTGTATAATAACAAAAAGGGATTGCATTCGTTTTTTTCAAAATCAATCTATAATTTGTTATATTATTCCAAATATATTTCATGCATTTTTAGAATTATTTAACCAAAAATCACAAATAAGCAAATAAATAAATGCTCAGTTTTAGTAATAAAATATTTTTCTTAGCTTAAAACAGAATTTATTTAAATTAGATCTCCTCTTTTCAGGTCACCATTCTCAGTATTATAACCGCTGTCTTTTGCCAACATCCTCGATACAGAGCTCCTCCCCAGCAAGGCCCTCCTCCTCAAGATTATGAAGATGATATGAATTATCGACCACAACCCCCACCTGTGGCTTCAAGAAACCCACCCATCGTCCATCGACCAGCCTCAGTCCATTATGTTAACATTGGACAAGAACTTGCCGGAGACTATAAATTTGGATACGATACCGGAAAAGGGGATGAGGGACAAAGCTTCAGAGAAGAAACACGATTACCTGATGGAACAGTACGTGGAGCCTACGGATACATTGATGAATCCGGAAAACAACGCATTGTGAAATATACAGCTGGCAAGGATGGGTTCAAAGTTGATGGCGATGGTGCCTCTGAAGCTGTATCCAGAGCTGCTGCATCTAGACCAGCACCGCAACCTCAACCAGCCTACAGAGAGCCAGAACCAGTTTATCAACCCCCACCTCAAGCTCAACCAGCTTACAGGCCACAACCTCAACCAGCTCCAGCACCTCAACCAGCTTACAGAGCTCCTCCTGCACCTCAACCAGAGTACAGACCACAACCTCGACCTGCTCCAGCCCCTCAGCCAGCTTATCGAGCTCCTCCAGCACCTCAACCAGCTTACAGACCACAACCTCAACCAGAATACAGAGCACCTCCAGCACCTCAACCAGCTTACAGAGCTCCACCAGCACCTCGAGCACAAAGGCCAGCACCTCGCCGCCAATATGCTCCAAGGCCACTTGAAGAACCCGATTATGATTATCCAGATAATGAGGTAACAGAGAGGAGGTTAGCTCCTATCGACACATCGCTGTTCAATTATAACATTGGCAACGGCAAAAGTGAATTTTTATCTAAATAGGCCAAACTAATTCCAACTAGATGTTTGGACAATTAGTATAACTGAATCAAATCATAAGAAAAGTCTTCTATAATGATTTCAGAAGTCTTGAAAGAGATATTGAAACTTATATACAAAATCTACAACGACGGTGAAAAAGTATATTCAGAATTATATAGGCGTATAGACGTAATTCTGTTATTGCAATGTACTTCATCTATGTTACGTTCATTTCTTGGACACGTAAAACTTTAAAATATCATAGCAAGTGTAAATGATCTCACGTTTGTTCTTTTTCATTTTGGGTACAACAATGCAAATATTAACGATATTTGTAATCGATAATTTTACTTCACTTAGCCATTCTTCATTTCAAATAAAGTTGTTACTCAAAGATGAAAATTTTTGTCATGAAATATTTTTATTCAATTAAAAGTATTTTCATGAATTAAGCCAAATTAAAACATTATATCCAAAAAGTATCAAGTGTATACAATACTTTGTCACAAACAACAGCACAGAAAAGAAACTTAAGTATTTAATGTAATTTAATATTAAATGCAAATCACACTTATTAAAACGCCCATATGAATACCAGATTTAGCTATTAAAATATTAATTTATTCTCTATACCAATATGAAATGTTAAAATTTTATTATTATTTTACTTATGTAACGTATATTTTAAAAGTTACTCACAAAAATTAGTTTGAAAAATAATTATTCTTCTCACTTAACTTAAAATAAAAGATTAAATTAAGTTGAGAAACTAAAATTATTTAAATTACGGAATTATTAATAAAAAATATTTAGATTCCACAATGGTAACATGGTATCCTTAGTTTATTTAATTTCCATGGTAATTTTAAAGTTATCTCAATCAAGCTTTCACTATTATCACAAAAAAATTAGAAATAATTCTTTAAAATTTTAATGACATTTGCTGGGAAGTAAATTTTGCTTGTTTAAAATTATTATGTTTTGATTAATCAATGTATAAATTATCGCTGTAAATCGATGCAAATTATTAATCAAAATGTGTCCAATTGTTATTTTTAATTACTTAAGGCACATTAAATAGCCAACACGAAGAAATTAGAATATGTGCCAATAATTGTATGTGTTGTGATATTTTTGTATGTATATGATGTGTTTATAATTTTGTAGAATTATTACATAATTTAGTTACTATAAATTGAAACTGATATATTGGGACTTACAATGCTAGTTATCTGTATATAATTATTTTAAAACACGAATAAGGTTGTTGTATTAATTGCCTTTAGAATAGTTGTACAGGAAAAAATGATTACTTTTACATTTAGGAAATCACTAAATGTTATAAAAACTTAAGATCGTATTGAATATTATAATGTCATTTATTACGCTGAAAAATTAGTAACTATGCACAAAATAGTGATGCCAAATGTCATACAGGAATATTATAATTACATTATTTAATAAGTTCATTTTAAATAATATCAATTATATCTTAAATTATCAATTATGAATATTCCAAATATTTCATTTCACATAAATATATATTGATTCTGTATTCGTAATCATACCATTGTCTTTTTTTTGTCTATTTCTATGTATCATATTGTTACTTTCAATAAAAATAGATAAAGAGATTTGTTTGGTTTATTCACTTTTTTTAGTGAAATAAAAACTTTTACAAATTCTTTTAAGATGAAGTGAAACAGAAATATAAATAAATATAGATTCAGTTATCAAGAGAACTACATTCGTTATGAGAGCAGAAACAAAAAACTATTTGAAAAATCTCCTGTTGTAGTTTTTTACAGTAGATCGTATTAACAGAAATCTATTATTTCATGAGGATATTACAAATACAATGCATCATTGTATTTCCATAAAATCCATGCTAACAACATCAAAAAACTTTTTTAGAGAGTTTTAAATACTCTAAAATTTGATGAATTGAATATGATTACGAGATTTAAATAGCAGTTTATAGAATTGAATTAATTTCACATAATGTAAATTTATTTACAAAATTTTTATAACTGCAAACATATCTATTTGTTATTCCGCATAAATTTAATAATAAAACTGACCAAACATTCAAACAAAATTTTGTTCGAAATGCATTATATATATCTCCACATTGAGAGAAATAACGATTTGCTGCAGAGAGCTTCAGTACTTTAGGGACTTCTGTTAAATTTAAAACGTGAATATATTTGTCAAACATTCGTAACAGTGGGAAAGCTAAGAAACTAATAAAATTATATAGTATTTAAACTTAGAAAAAATAATCGAAACTTACAAAATCACTAAAAATATGCTTCGCTGAGAGAGTAAAAAAAATTGACCTTATAATATAACGCATGCTAATATAGCTTGTTAAAGACAATTATACAAATATGACTTGCGTAGCAAATAGTGCAATTATATGTATCTTTCTTACACGGTAGGTACATATTAAAACTTTAACAGACTTAGCATACAGCGAATACATTTAATCCATGTTCTGTTTTAAAATTAATGATAATGTTCTTTTTGATTTTTAAAAATATTATGAATTTAATGACTTCACAAATTGCCAAATTGGGCAGCTAGTGATGTTAATAAAATTGTGATTGTTCACTAATTTAGCTTCCTAGCAGGAGCGTAGCTACTGCCGTGTCAATGATATGAGCCCAAAGCTGCATGGACCCCATCGTGTGTAAGCAAAATGTTAAGAAGCTTCTAAAAATGCCTCACAAGGAATTTCGATACAGGGATCATTCAAGACTAACTACACTAGTGCTGCCTGGTCACTTTTATAAGATGGTTCAGCTTTGCAAAGGATGGGACAATGTCCGGCACGTTCTAAGCAAATGGACAATTAGATATTCAAAGTAAAATTGTCCTTTGTGCTTATTATTTAATGCAACTTGTTCATTATGTCTACATTGTACAGGAAGAATTCTTAAGGTTCATTCATATAAAGGTAGTAAGCAGGGAGTGATATAGGTGCAGCAAATCAGACATTTGCGTCCTCGCACGAAGGCATCTGATTGACTAGATCTTCGTCCATTGCGCTTACAGCCTTGTTGTGAATAATCATTTAGTCTCCGATTAAATAGTATTCACCCAACAAAGTTGTTCTTTTTATTTATAAGAATTTTTTACTTTTGTATTAAAAAAATCATCTTTTTTTGTATAAATCCCAGACATCAAGTACCATCCCTATTCTTGGAATTTGCTCCCCACCCTTCCCAATTGTCTCTTATTATCTAGAGTGTGAGATAGTACACCCAGAAATCAAGAGTTACATTATTACTACCCAATCTAAAGAGTTCCCTACGTAAGAAATAAAATCCCAAATAAATATTTATGATACCATGAACTCTTGTTGATCTTTTCTGGAAGAACAACCCTTGACGACTTTAAAAAACTGGGTTATAAATATTTGAGATAAAATTTCAACCAAATGAGAATATCCTTAGTGAATGGGCCATCTCGCATTTTTACAGGGGAAAAAAACGAAAGTCCTTTACTGATTCTATTTGGTATAAAACTTTTTCCTTGAGTTCATTACATTTTTATAATTAAAAAAAAACTGTCAAAAAATTTCACGTTCTGAAAATCATAACTTCAAAACAGCTAGCTGTTCAGTTTGTGCATCGTCAACAGAAGCATTATCTAGATTCAAAATTAGTCTACTTGCAGATAATAATTGCAGCAATACTTCCTGCCATGTAAAGTCTGAAGAAAAAATTAGATGCTTAATTTGAAGAAAGAGAGGTTGAAATTAATTCAAACTAACCGTAATTTTAAATTTAGTTGAGGATGTGGATAAAATCATAATTGTACATGTTTCAATTTTTTTCAGTATATAAATAACCTTTATATCCTAATTGTGGAGAAGCATTGATCGGTTTCAGTTAGCTTAAGAAATGATTCAAATAGCATCAAGGCTATCTTAAATATGAGTTAAGAAAGTTTTAAATTCAATTTAAGATTTTCTTTGACTTAAGTTGAACTCGAAACACATTTTCAGATAGAAAACACATTCTTGGTTTTATAAAAGTTCTTGTAATTGTGTTGTTATTACTTATGCCACCTGATCGACAGTAATATCAGATCAAGGCTCACAAAATTCATCATGGCAAGGGGCTAGCTGTACACCTGTTGTTATCCGAAGTTTTAAGCACCATACAGTTTACAGTGTAATTTGGCTCGAATCCCCCCCCCCCCCAATATTGAGGTAGAACACCCTGAGGGTGGTCAGAAGCTACCCATTTCTCTTCCCTTTCCACCAATCAAACTCACGAGAGGACTTGCGGCTTGACGGCTATTTTGAGTGCCCCCATGCCGATAAGGCCTTATACAAAAACAAACATCCATGCTTTCTCCGGGATTCGAACCCAGACCCTATGGCACTGCAGTCAGCTTCACTAACCACTATTCCAGATGGGTAGTGGGGTGGGTCTTAACGGGGTATAACGGTGTTAATATAATGAGTACGCAGGTTATTTAGAGAGATAAGACGAATTTTTCTTCATTTAACTCAAAATTATAATGCTGGGGTATTCTAATACTTTTTAATGCAATTAATTTTTGAATGGCTTCCCCCTCCTTTAAAGCAAAAATAAGGTCACTGATATAGTATTATTATATTGATTATCTCAATATGCGTGGTTTTACAGGAACAAGTTGCCAAACTGCTGCTCAGTTTTTCCTTTGAATACCTCCACTTCAGAGAATATCAAACCTATAATTTTAATTTAATACCATCTTCATGATTGAATATGTGTATATTTAAATAAAGCGCAAACTTTTTCATTAGGATAATGTACTGAAATAGATATATTCTTTTAATCCTGGGAGCGGTCACTCGGGACACGGAGTCATCCCAGGCTCACGAATACTTCAATTCTGGGAAAACTGTTTCATTGTTACCAATGACTTTGCCAGTATCCTCCTATATGAGAGTCTTCATGGAAACTAAAATGTATTTGTCACATATCTCCCTCTTTTTTGAGAGTGAAAAATGGCTTTTTTACAATCTTAAGGTACTTGGTTTGACTGAGTTCTTCGACGCACGACCACTTTTGTTCTAAAATATTTTCTATGGACGAGCTACATTTTTCTCCTGTTAACGACTCAATGTTTTTTATTGCTGCGTTGTACGACTCATTATGTTTTATAAGGGGAAATGAACAAAATATAAAAAAATGGGTATCTATGATCTATATTTAAAGAAGTTGATGAAGGAAGCAAGGGAAGAAACCGCTGGAATAATGAATATTAATCATGATGCGAAAGTAATTTTGAGAAAAGCGACAAACACATGAAACGTTTGAGTTGAAAGGAAACTTTTCGAATGCTACCTAAAGAACTCCATCAAGAAAAATATGAAGCCATAAGTGTACCAAAAGACGTATTTCGCCCTGTCAAAAAGACTCAAGCAAGAAAAGTTCAACATGCTGTTTGTCGATCATCAAAGGACAGTAAAACTACAATAACTAGAACAAAATATGACAATTTTTCCTGAAAATATCATTCCTATAACGAGAGTAAAAAGTATCTATGATTTGTGTTCTTTATGAAAAATTCACGCATATTTTTGAAACATTTTAGTTCTGTTTGAATGAATTTTTTCTCAAATTATCAAAGGAAAATTGAAACGTCCTTAAAAGCATATAGGTAAGAATATTCTCTTAGTTAAATTATTCATTGAAATTACGATTTTTATCGAGTAAAACAAAAGTAATTATAAAAAAGTGAATGGGGTGACCGCGACCGCGCGCGCGAGCACTAACGTTGTTATCGAGTGAGCCTCTTCTCCCGGGTTATAATTCAAAGGATCTTTTGTTACAGTATACACAGTATGGTATAATGAAAACTGACCACTGACTACCACCCTAAGCCTTCATGTTTATAGCTAATATTTTTGCATTTAACTTTACGTGACTAAATTACAAGACACTCCTTATATTTTAAAGTGAAAAAAAATATTTAAACATGCTTAAGAAATTAATTTTATTTAATAAACTTATCTTTTCTTCCATAAAAGGCGTGTAAGGAGATAATATAAGGTGCTTTTATACATCATTCGTTATTAATGCGAAGACTTGCCATGAAAATATATCATTAAATCTATAATAAATTAACTATATGATCGTGTGTTATATAGGTATTCAAGACATCTCCTAACGCACTAAACACTTCAACAATTCCTTAGCAAGCACACCCTGGAGCGTATAGGTGCGGTCAAACAATAGATCATTAATTATGCACTATTATAACAGTAGCCATTCAGAATGGGTATTAATAAGCTTGAAAAATAGGGGGTAAGCATTTAAATAAAATTTATTTATTGTTCATAAAATAATATCTTGTTAACAATTGGTTGATGAGTGGACATCAGTTTATTTTTCATTTAAAATTTTATTTCTTCATTTGTGACGACATTTGGTGTAATGAATATTTATGAACAATTAAAAATATTTCAATTTGAAAGTAATGGTAGTGAAAAAATTAAGACTTCTTTATTTAATTATGTCCCAGACATTTTTTTTTTACAAAATTCTATGATTAACAAGAAATTTCGAGTTTCAAAACAATGCATATATTTCGATTTCATTAGATTTATTCAGACATATCTTTGCAATAATGACATGAAAATAGTCGCAAAGAATTATTGCTTTAAACATTTTAAGAATATAAAAAAAACTTTTAAAATGTAATTAGTTTTTGTATCTGAAAGTTATATATATATCATTGATTTTTTATATATATACCTAATATTTATTTCTCATTTTGTTTTGCTGTGATACTTCTCTACTCATGAGCAACATGAAGGTCATCTCACAGATATCTGCTATAAATTTTAATATTATGCCTTAAAATCCTTAAATTTTAAAGAATTTGGCTATATTGCATAGTTGTTATAGATTACTTTGTATTAATTGATGTCATCTTGTGTCACAGTACCTTCTCATGTCGTTTGAGGTAGAAATCTTGCTGATTGTTGTGGTTTCCTTAGAGACCCTAACGCAGCACGGGAGGAGTCCTTAAATCGTCCTTTAATCGGACAAAAAAGGATAACAAACGGTATTTTCAATATTTTACTTTTATTAGTTTGAAGCAGTGCTTCTCAAACTTTCAATGCTTGCAACCCAATTTTCAATCATAATTTTCATCACCCTTTACACAATAAAAATATATTGAGTGCAATAATAATGCACTTTGATGTTAAAGCTACAATACGATTTTAATCATAAACCATACAAATTATCGATAAGCATTAAATTCGGCATATGACAAGCCTATGAGAATTACTAGTAATTTTTAAACTTGTTCTTTAATTAGTACTGTGAGTTTAATTATCAAATACATTTGTGACGTAACTTTACGCGGCCTTCACTCTAATCCTCTTGGAGAATCTTTGGGCCAGCATTCGCGTAAATTCACAGCCATCCCTCTCAAGAAGAAACCCTGATATGAAGATTAGTTTGTCTATATAAAGTCAAGGTTTTGTAATTGTAAGAGAGAAGGAGCGGAGAAACTGTTGCGGCGATATGAAGGTGAGATTTAATGGACTAAATTCATGTGACGTCATAATCACATGATAATTTTAAACCACGTGTTTTTAGCCAATCAAGTTCAAAAACACATGGGACGTCATAGTCACGATAAATGCAATTATATATTTTCGGCAAATCAGTTCGTGCACTTCGTTGTTGCCAAATTACGCTTTTAGCAGAAACTTTTTTTTAAAAAAATTAATATTTGTCACTTTATTTAAAAGTACATGTATAAAACAAGACTTTTTTTTCTTTAATTTTAAAATCTTTTTGCAGAAATTTCTTTTTATAACTCTTGAGCATCTTTACCCAATAT